>SSNR01000312.1:702671-713369 GCA_006937965.1 Callopanchax toddi | reverse complement strand
TGGGGTCTACACCAGACTGGACCCAAGATGGAGTCCACACCAGACTGGACCCAAGATGGAGTCCACACCAGACTGGACCCAAGATGTAGTCCACACCAGACTGGACCCAAGATGGAGTCCACACCAGACAGGACCCAAGATGTAGTCCACACCAGACTGGACCCAAGATGGAGTCCACACCAGACTGGACCCAAGATGGAGTCTACACCAGACTGGACCCAAGATGGAGTCTACACCAGACTGGACCCAAGATGGAGTCTACACCAGACAGGACCCAAGATGTAGTCCACACCAGACAGGACCCAAGATGTAGTCCACACCAGACAGGACCCAAGATGTAGTCTACACCAGACAGGACCCAAGATGGAGTCTACACCAGACAGGACCCAAGATGGAGTCTCCACCAGACAGTACCCAAGATGTAGTCCACACCAGACTGGACCCAAGATGTAGTCTACACCAGACTGGACCCAAGATGGGGTCTACACCAGACAGGACCCAAGATGGAGTCCACACCAGACTGGACCCAAGATGGAGTCCACACCAGACAGGACCCAAGATGGAGTCTACACCAGACTGGACCCAAGATGTAGTCTACAGCAGACTGGACCCAAGATGGAGTCTACACCAGACAGGACCCAAGATGTAGTCCACACCAGACTGGACCCAAGATGTAGTCTACACCAGACTGGACCCAAGATGGAGTCTACAACAGACTTGACCCAAGATGTAGTCTACACCAGACTGGACCCAAGATGTAGTCCACACCAGACTGGACCCAAGATGTAGTCCACACCAGACTGGACCCAAGATGGAGTCCACACCAGACTGGACCCAAGATGGAGTCTACACCAGACAGGACCCAAGATGTAGTCTACACCAGACTGGACCCAAGATGTAGTCCACACCAGACTGGACCCAAGATGGAGTCTACACCAGACTGGACCCAAGATGTAGTCCACACCAGACTGGACCCAAGATGGAGTCCACACCAGACTGGACCCAAGATGGGGTCTACACCAGACTGGACCCAAGATGGAGTCCACACCAGACTGGACCCAAGATGGGGTCTACACCAGACTGGACCCAAGATGGGGTCTACACCAGACAGGACCCAAGATGTAGTCCACACCAGACTGGACCCAAGATGGAGTCCACACCAGACTGGACCCAAGATGTAGTCCACACCAGACTGGACCCAATTTAAGTAGAAAAATGAAGGAACATGAGGAACTGGAGAAACACCACGAGCTGAAAGAGGAACGTTGTGGAAAGTCAAAACCTCAGGAAGAACTAGTTAATTGGTTTGGGCCTTTGATAAAAAACACCACCATGCTGTGCACTGCAGTTCTAGTTTAGTTTGTTTATCACCAAGGTTTCCACCAGTCCACTGTGGTCTTCACTCAGAAGATCAATCTGCACATTAAACCAGACTTTTGATGACATGAAATTGTTGTTTCACAGATTTGGTTCCGAGTATTGAATGCTACAAATACAGCAACATCAGGCCTCCGTACACCTATGCCTACCTGATACGATGGGTAACTATACAAAATGTTTTCTCACTATCTCAACACAATTCTGGTAAAAAATGAAACAACCTGGTGTGTGTTTGTGGCACATTTTTGTCTGGATTCTGACGCTCATGCTGCTTTGTGGTAGTCCATCTCAGAGTCTCCGGACAAACAGCGCACCCTGAATGAGATCTATAACTGGTTCACCACCATGTTCTTCTACTTCAGACACAACACTGCAACGTGGAAGGTGAGAGCTGCTCACACCTGATCACTGCCACCATGTTTCATCACTCGCTCTCAGCTTTGATCTGCAGCCACAACTTCAACTTTTATGAAAAAGTTTTAAAAAGGAAAAAAATTAAGAGTGAGAAAAAAGTATACAGGTTTTTAAAAAGTTTAACACAAGAAGTTGAATATGTACGGTAAGTCAAATCAAATTTAAACCAACATGATCATGTCTGATTAGTAGCCTCTACGGTTGAAACGATAAGGTTCCAAGTATTCAGAGTTCCCTTTAAAAGGTTTAAAGACCTTTTCTATTGTTCTTATTTATTGTGTTTTACTTCAAATACAGTACATTTCTTTATTTTACTTTTTCAATGTCGTGTACTTTTAACAATTTAAAAACCTTGTTACTTTATTTTAATGACCTTAGTTGATTTTTAAAAACTTTTTAAAGTATTTTCTATAGTTTTCACGTTCAGGCTGGAAATCAAAACGTAAAGAACTGGTGAAAGATCTGTCTACAGTAAGGGCCACACCCACTGGTGACATCACTCAAAGTGGGAGGAGCCTCTAGAAACTGGAAGTTGTCTTCTAACTGGAGCAGTACTGCTGACGATCAGTGACAGCGAACTGTCTGGCGTTTATTTCTTGTTTATATAACATCCACAGATCTAAAGATGGCCACCTTCTCTTCAGGCTGAATGCCAGGTTGGTCCTGACCCTACTGACCAATGCTGATTGGTTAAGAGGTTTAACCCCTCAGAGGGCGAGGGACCATGTGATCTGTTGTGTTTTTGAGCCTCAAACATTTACAAATGGTTTTGTTCTTAAAATGTAAGAAATAAAGGTTGTTTATGGTAAAAAAGGTCTCTTTCTAGAGTGTTCTACACTCCCACACATCAGTCATTACGAGGCCACGCTGACAGGAGGAGAACACTCAGTGCAACCAGAGGGTCACTGGTTTGATCCCAGCTCCAGCCAGACCCACGTTTAGTCTTTGTCTTTTATTCTGCGTGAGCAGGACGCTACAGCGGGAGCTTTTTGTGTTCTTTCATCTGACTGTATTTATTTGACTTACTTTTAGTCTGTTTTAATTCCAGTTTTCGAGCTGAAATAAATGTGATCATGGTTTTTATTTTCTTTTATCTGTAAAGCCCTTTGGTCAGCTGTTGTGTGAAATGTGCTGTATAAATAAAGGTTGAGTTGAGCTGTAGTGCCGGTGGCTGTAGATGAATACTAGGTTCAGACTGGTGAAAATCCAGTCGTCTGACTAAACCCAGACTTGTGCTCTACCTGTACCATGACTTCAGAACGCCGTACGCCACAACCTCAGCCTTCACAAGTGTTTTGTACGTGTGGAGGGAGGAAAGGGAGCTGTGTGGACCGTGGATGAAGGAGAGTACCAGAGAAGGAAGGGTCAGAAACACCACAGGTAGAAGCCCCAGCCTCACATAGACCAGTCTCTGGGCTGCTTGGGTCCAGAATCACCAGCAGCCTCCTGGGTTTGACATTGTGTGTGTTGTTTCAGGGACTGTCCTGTGAAGTGGCTCACCTCCTTCTCCCATTACTGTCCTGATGATACATGAAGGCCAGCAGGTGGCAGCAGAGAGCCCGCTCCCACAACGATACACTGCACATATACGGAGTTCTTTCAATCAGTTTCTTGTCTTCACTGCATTAAACGAGAAATTCTAATGTGGTGTTGTATCAGTTATTTATCCACATCAGAGACCACACCCACATGTATCATCATCCGTTATTTGGTAGGCTGAGGCACTGGAGTGGTCCTCCTCCACCTCCCTGACCCGCGGTGTCCCACAAGCCTCTGCTGTTCCAGATGAGACTGGACTACAGACATCAGTTCTGATACCGTTGGCTCCTGGCCCTCAGTGCTCTCCACCGCTCCATTTTCCTCTTGTTCCTCTGATCCACAGGCTGGACTTGAGCACCTCCTCTTGCTCCTTTGCCTCACCGTCCCTTTCTTTGTACGGTGATGCAACCTGACCTAACCCTACATAGAAGAAGACAAAAACACTCCTGGGCCTTTGGCCGTCCCACTTCTGATGGACTGAGCAGCACAGAGCAGCCAGGCACAGGTTAAAGTCCAGAAAGAACAGAATGGATTAACCCTTCAAACCCCACACTTAGGTGACCTACCAAATCAGCTGAAAATGGGTCAAAGTCACTAACCCTCTGGAGTCTGCGGTACAGTTTTCCCTTCTGTCCATTTTTGTGTTACCTTCATATTTCAGTCTTCAGGACATTTTTGTCAGTCAAAACTGCAACCATCACAAGGACCGGCTTCCTGGAGGGTAGAGGAGGGACGCCGGCGCGTTCCTAGACCCTCTACTTAAAACCTGGCACCTAAACCACTGACTCCTAACCCTAAACCTCCAGACCGGTCCAGACTCCTGACCGGTCCAGACTCCAGACCGGTCCAGACTCCTGACCGGTCCAGACTCCTGACCGGTCCAGACTCCAGACCGGTCCAGACTCCAGACCGGTCCAGACTCCTGACCAGTCCAGACTCCAGACCGGTCCAGACTCCAGACCGGTCCAGACTCCTGACCGGTCCAGACTCCTGACCGGTCCAGACTCCAGACCGGTCCAGACTCCTGACCGGTCCAGACTCCTAACCTAACCCTAAACCTCCAGACCGGTCCAGACTCCTGACCGGTCCAGACTCCTGACCGGTCCAGACTCCTAACCTAACCCTAAACCTCCAGACCGGTCCAGACTCCTGACCGGTCCAGACTCCAGACCGGTCCAGACTCCTGACCGGTCCAGACTCCTGACCGGTCCAGACTCCAGACCGGTCCAGACTCCTAACCTAACCCTAAACCTCCAGACCGGTCCAGACTCCAGACCGGTCCAGACTCCTGACCGGTCCAGACTCCAGACCGGTCCAGACTCCTGACCGGTCCAGACTCCTGACCGGTCCAAACTCCTGACCGGTCCAAACTCCTGACCGGTCCAGACTCCAGACCGGTCCAGACTCCTGACCGGTCCAGACTCCAGACCGGTCCAAACTCCTGACCGGTCCAGACTCCAGACCGGTCCAGACTCCTGACCGGTCCAGACTCCTGACCGGTCCAGACTCCAGACCGGTCCAAACTCCTGACCGGTCCAGACTCCAGACCGGTCCAGACTCCTGACCGGTCCAGACTCCTGACCGGTCCAGACTCCTAACCTAACCCTAAACCTCCAGACCGGTCCAGACTCCAGACCGGTCCAGACTCTTGACCGGTCCAGACTCCAAACTGGTCCAGACTTCAGACCGGTCCAGACTCCAGACCGGTCCAGACTCCAGACCGGTCCAGACTCCAGACCGGTCCAGACTCCAGACCGGTCCAGACTCCAGACCGGTCCAGACTCTTGACCGGTCCAGACTCCAAACTGGTCCAGACTTCAGACCGGTCCAGACTCCAGACCGGTCCAGACTTCAGACCGGTCCAGACTTCAGACCGGTCCAGACTCCAAACCGGTCCAGATACACACAAACTAACTTAAACTAACATTAACAAATCTCATGGTGTGTGTAGGTGTGTGTGTGTGTGTGTGTGTGTAGGTGTGTGTGTGTGTGTGTGTAGGTGTGTGTGTGTGTGTGTCTTATATTCACCGTGTTCCCGTCTCACCAGCTGACCTACCAGTCTCCTCGTCTCCTCAGCATCCTCCACCAGGGTCATGAAGGTTGTCTTAGTTTCTCCTCCAGGATGAACAGACTCTGTGTCTCCAGCTTGTCTGTCCTCAGCAGGTTCTCAGGTGGAACATGGATACATGGTACTGCCAGTGGTGGTCATAGACCGCTTGGCGCCTTAGGTGATCCTTTCCCAGAGCGCACCCCCCACCCCTACCTCTCCCGACCACCACCAAACCAAACAAATGCAAAATGGCCGCATGTCCAAAGAGCTGTGTGTTTATTTCAACAAGTCTAATAAATAATGAAATAATGTGCAAATATTTCCAAAGCAAATGAAAATGAACCTCTATCCTATGAATGAAGGGATCACAGGTAGCTGAAGTAGAGCAACGCCTTCACTACAAATACCTCTGGGTTCTAATCTAACACGAGGAAACACCTGCATTCCTTGATGTTGGTTGCTGTAAAGTTTCCACTGATGCGTTCAGTGGTCAGCAGTTCTTCCTTGTTTCAGTCGAGCTACCAGGTCTTTCCATGACGATCAGTTCTCCTGGTGTTTTCATGGCTGCTCGTTCTTCCAGTCACTCAGTCCTCTGGATGTTGGATGAATTTCTTTTGCAGAGAAAAGTTTGCAACAAACTCAAAAAAGACTTGTTCTTTTTTGAGTTTGTCACTTAACTTGGTCCTGCTAAAGTTCTGGTAGTGGTATCTTCCTCCATCATCTCGCCGAGGAAAACTGAACTCAGGTTTTACCTGATCCGGTCCTCTCTGAACCAGCTCTGTTCTCATTGGTCAGTAAGATGCAGCGGCCAATCAGCAGGGCCAGCTGATGGTGGACTGATGCTTTGCGCTGCATCTACAGGGAGCAGGAAGCACACTTTATCATCATACACTAGAGATGAATTACACACACACACCCGTCTGGTTTGAGGACTTTATAGTCAGCAGACTCTGCTCATGTGAGGCAGAGAATCCACAGGCTCTATGACCAGTGGCGGCTGGTGAAATGTTTTTTGGGTGGGTCACATTTTTGAAAGTCAGTTTTCAGATGCACAAAATAATCCCATCTCACCACTAGAGCAGAGAATGAAGCAAAATATTTTCATCTGAGTCTGACTGAATATTTTACTGGTGAAAATCCCTCCCACCAGTTCTCTAACAATGTGGAGCTGTTAGGTCTGATTCTACACATCAAACAGTAAAGAAATCATAAAGTCTTCATGAGGAGACCTTAGAATAATATCAATATAATCAGATACAAATAAAAATAAAAACAACCACAATGTGGTCACAACAGAAGGAAGAAACAACCTGACCTCCACAAGGTCAGAAACACAACTTAATATTCACCATCAGCTTCCTACTGACACCACAAACACATCAATCATCTCTAACTAACAGTCAGATCATTAATGTTACAATTCAACAACCACTAACCAAGCAAGTCATGACAATCAGCTCCACTACTGAAGAGAATTAACAACAAAATAAAGTCACATCCACTGATAAGTCCATCATATTGATGACTCCTGTCATTCCACAGCTTCATTGGCTGCTGATAACATTTAGGATAACTCATAAACTGCTTCTCCTCACATTCAAGGCTCTGCATGACCTCACTCCTTCTCACATCTCTGAACTCATCCAGGTCTCTGTTCCCTCTCGATGCCTCCGCTCCTCAGTGTCCCTAAACCTGAACAATCCTCCAGCTAGACTGAGCACCATGGGAAACCAGCCTTCAGCAGATCAGCCCGTCACTCTGGAACTCTCTCCCAGCTGACCTTAAAAACATCACAACTCTCCCACTCTTTAAAACCAGGCTGAAAACTCACCTGTTTAAATGAGCATACTCACTGTAACTGGGAGTCATTGAGGACTTTTCACTGGTTCTGTTTAAGCTGATGGTTTGATTGTTTTACTGTGATTTTCTATTGTACGGTGACCTTGGGTGTCAGGAAGGCGCCTAAAATAAAATGTATTATTATTATTATTATGATCAAAATACGTTAAATTACGGTTTTAGGCCACTCATACAAAACTCCCATAGAGCACCATGCATTTTAAAGAGAAGTAACATAAAACTCCTCAAAACAGGCTAAACTACATGAACCAAAGTATTCAGTCAACAGTATGCGTGTCCCTCTAACATTCGGCTACAAAGACATGTCGCTATTTAAGGTATAAATTCACTTCAAGACTTAAAACAGTAGGTCTCTGCCATTTGCTGATAGGCGTTTTCAATAGTAAAGATCTGCGACAGACACATTGGTAATAAAAAAAACAAATGAAGTCACTCACCATGGAGTTTATTAAATCAGGACCCATGGAATCAAACGGCCTAGTTTTCACAAGCTGCCATAAAGGTTTCTCTGAATAAATATCCATGTTGTTTCCTCCATAATAACACCATGAGGAAGAACTTCCGGGTCAACTTCCTGATCTGAGCTGAGACTCCGAGTCCGGTCGCTTTGCGCATGCTCCAGTTATAGAAGACAAAGTGTAGGTCTATTGGTAAAGATTGGTGCGCCCGGTTACGGGTACGTCACGGTGTGGAACACTTCTCTGCAGTCCTGTGGCCCAATTTTAATACACAATTTAAACACTTCCACTCATGACATTCTCACAATACACATCTAGGGTCTCTGGAGAGATTACACCCAGTAATACCCGGGGGGGGGGAGGGGGGTCTTGTCGGCTAACCTCTCCTCTGGTGTCATTGCCCACCTCCACGTTGCATTTAGGATCCAGGGCGGGGGATGGCGTGCTGCCCCCCCCCCACCTTATTTTAAATGCATCTTACTACAACACGCATCAACACCACATTGGAGCAGGCGGGGGGAGACTTGGGGTCTTCCTACACCCCTGTTCTCATCTTACTACCTGGGGCTGGGGGTAGAGTGGGCTGGGCCGTCTGGTCGGGCTTTGTGGTGGGGGGCTGCTGCTGTTTGCATGGTGGTCTGCTCATCCCCACTCCAATACGGAAGGGACCATTTTCTGGGTCTGGGGACCGGTTTACCCTTAGGGCGCTGGTCCCCGGTCCTGGGAACATAGAGTATGCATTAGGGTTGTCACGGTGTGAAAATTTACCTTCGCGGTTATTGTAACCAAAATGATCAGGGTTTTCGGTATTATCTCTGTATTTTTTTAAAGGATGTTGAATATGTTCAGCTAGACAACTAAATAAACCCTCTAGATCTAGATCTAGATCTAGATCTAGATCTAGAGGGTTGTGTCCTTCCTGTGAGATTTTCAGATTTGGGGAGATGTCATCAGGCAGTAATCATTGTTAAATTCATAATAATTCATAATCAATCAGAATAGTGACTGTAGATCAGGTGACCAACACCCTATTGTCCTGCATGGGCCACTGTACTTGACATAAACAACCTGGTTTCTATGGTTACCCGTCGTACTTTAAGGTGGTCTCTGTACTGCTCCCGCTCCCCGCAGCACGGCTAATAAACCACCAGTTATTTCCTGCTCAGCTGGAGTTCTGGTGAACTTATTCTGACGCTTCATTAAGCAGCGCCAACAGCGACCTGCCCGCTGGGAGCCCCGTACCCTCATTTCAGTACGGGGGTCTGCGACTCGGTTTATAGAGGGTTTTCACGGCGCGTCACCGCAGCGTCATCTAACCGGAAGCCGCCATATTGGAGATATTGAGGTAAACAGAACGCACGCATTTAATGAGTATTCTACTGCAAAACGAAAAGAAATGGTGAATTATTGCCGTGTTTATGGCTGTAGCAATCGGTCAGACCGTGAGAATCCTTTGCAGTTTTATAGACTGCAAAAAAATGATTACGGATCAGAGAGAACAACGCTAGAAGTTATCAGAGGAAAGGAGGCGAAGCTAAACCAGGATCTACGGGGGAAATCTGGATATCCGAAATAGTTCGATCCATTTCTGGTCAGGTAAGTGAATTGTTGATAACAGCTGCTCTTAAGTCATTTTTAGTGGGATGCTAATATAATTTATATCAAGCTATTGACTTAATATAATCACATTTACCAGCCTGATACAGTAGCAACACAGTTGTTCTTCAAATGTAGAGCTAAAACTAAATGTGCTGTATTTCTCTTTGTTCAACAGGTAAAAGGTCTGACCTTTATCAGAAGGACGACCCAGATTGGGCGCCATCAGTTGGAATGACAGGTCAGCAAAAGACAGCTGTCCTCACAACCTGGACTATCTGTCTCAGCTAAACCTGACTGTGCTGCAGGAAAAAACCTGCTGTTTCTGTGACCAGGTTGAGTTTGGAAGAATGATTGTGTGTGACCATGCAAACTGTCATTAAGTGCTTTCACTACTCCTGCATTAATATTAAGGTTGCATCAAAAGGAAAATGGTATTACCCAAAATGCCAAAACCTACCTCAGTTTCAGGCAAAAAAAGGAAAGAAACCTCAGTGAAAAAGAAAAAATGTGATTTTTTTCTGTGAACTGCTTTGAAGGTCTGCACTTCAGGCTCTTTGTTTTAGAGTTAGTCAGATATTGTAATGCTATGCTGACAAAGCTGCTGCTGTATAGTTCATACGCTGTGTTCTAATCACTGTGTATGTGACAGGGGCCTGTGTGCATGTGCAACTGAGGGAGAGGGAGAGTGGGAAAGTGCAGAAACAGGTTTGAGGGAGACTGATTGACACAAGCTGTGGCACGTTATTAATCACCTCTCCACCTTTATCTGCAGTAGCAAGTGGGGGCGCGGCTGGCAGACTGAGGCTGACAAGCTACAGTGTGGACCAAAGATCTAAGAAAGACAAAATAAAGTAAATTACACGTGACATTTGGGTGCTGTGGTGTGTGTTCCTGTAGCTGTATGCTACAGTGGCACCTGACATGGGACTTTGTTAACCCAAACCTTGGAGGAACACACACCACCATGTCACAGCAGCAGCAACAGCAGCCGCAACCCCTGGCAGCACTGGGCCAGCTGATGGCTGACGTGGCCACCTTACATCGGGAGAGCTCCGAGCATTGTTTTATGCAACTGGAGTTGCTCCAGACACAAGCGGAGCAGCAGACGATGGTGCTGCAGCAGTTGGTGGCCCGAATCAATCCAGCAGGCCCCTCCGCAGGGGCCCTGCCCGTTCCCAACATCATGCTCCAGCGGATGACAGCGGCAGACGATCCACAGTCTTACCTGGAGATGTTTGAGGAAACTGCACGAGCCTGTCAATGGCCAGAGACTGAGTGGGCAGTGCGCCTTCTCCCTCTGCTCACAGGAACAGCACAGGCTGTGGCAATCGGCCTGCCACCATCAGCCAGAGGTAACGTCAAAGAACTTCAACGAGCGGTCCTCGATCGCCTGGGCTG
>SSNR01000312.1:649251-671621 GCA_006937965.1 Callopanchax toddi | reverse complement strand
GTAGAGTAGGACCAGGGTAGGACTAGAGTAGGACCAGGGTAGGACTAGAGTAGGACCAGGGTAGGACTAGAGTAGGACCAGGGTAGGACTAGAGTAGCACCAGGGTAGGACTAGAGTAGGACCAGGGTAGGACTAGAGTAGGACCAGGGTAGGACTAGAGTAGGACCAGGGTAGGACTAGAGTAGGACCAGGGTAGGACTAGAGTAGGACCAGGGTAGGACTAGAGTAGCACCAGGGTAGGACTAGAGTAGGTCAGGGTAGGACTAGAGTAGGACCAGGGTAGGACTAGGATAGGACTAGAGTAGGACCAGAGTAGAACTAGAGTAGGACCAGGGTAGGACTAGAGTAGGACCAGGGTAGGACTAGAGTAGGACCAGGGTAGGACTAGAGTAGCACCAGGGTAGGACTAGAGTAGGTCAGGGTAGGACTAGAGTAGGTCAGGGTAGGACTAGAGTAGCACCAGGGTAGGACTAGAGTAGCACCAGGGTAGGACTAGAGTAGGTCAGGGTAGAACTAGAGTAGGACCAGGGTAGGACTAGAGTAGGACCAGGGTAGGACTAGAGTTGGACCAGGGTAGGACTAGAGTAGCACCAGGGTAGGACTAGAGTAGGTCAGGGTAGGACTAGAGTAGGACCAGGGTAGGACTAGAGTAGCACCAGGGTAGGACTAGAGTAGCACCAGGGTAGGACTAGAGTCGGACCAGACCTGTGCCTCAGAAGGACACATGGACGTCTGATCACCCTGATGTAGATTCTGTTTTCTCTTTTAAAAACAATCAGATAAATAACCTTAATATTATTAATAGATCTTAAAGCTGATGGTCAGTTTGAGCTGACTGACGCTGAGAGACAGCAGGTAGAGGAGACACCTGGTCACAGCACCTGGACCAGGGTCTGACCTAACCTGGACCAGGACCTGACCTGGAGGTTGATGCTCTTTATCAGTCATGATGTTCAGAGTCTCAGCTCTTTAACTTGATGAAACTTTACGTTTCTGTCCTCATCCACTACATCCTCTGTTCATGTGACTAGCCTAGCATGCTCACCTCTCTGACTGCAGCACACAAGGACTATCTGGACCACAGCCAATCAGAGGGAGGACCGGATCCGGCCCGTGAGCCACTGGATTCTGAAGCAGAGGTTAACAGCGTTACTCCTCCGGACCACGGATTTGTTCATAGATGAGGTCCTTTAGTCCTCCTGGTCTAATTTGTGTTGTTAAACAAAGGGGAGCGTTTTCCCTCCAAACAGCTGATCACCTGGTGTGAGGGAGGCTTTTAGCTGCACCACTGAGGAATCAGGTCGCATTTGAGGCAAAATAGGTCTCATCTAGAGCCGTTTTCAGTGCTGAAATATATGTTCAAGTCAGCATCAAGTCAACAGACACAAGTCGCAAGAAGATCGGACTAGGGAAAAACCAAGTAAAGACAGAGATAGGACTAGGAGCCAATCAGAGCTCTGTAGGGGAACCTCTAGGGGTCCAGAGTAAAACCAGGTGATGTGAACTCACCTGCTGGCTTTAGTTCAGTCTGACTGCTGCATTCTGATTGGCTATAGGATTTATAATGCTATTGGGTGTCTAGTGTGTGAGGGACCTGATGGTGGTCTGAGAGACCTGATGGAGGTCAGAGGGACCTGCTGGTGGTCTGATGGACCTGGTGGAGGTCTGAGGGACCTGATGGAGGTCTGAGAGACCTGGTGGAGGTCTGAGGGACCTGCTGGTGGTCTGATGGACCTGGTGGAGGTCTGAGGGACCTGGTGAGAGAGATCTATGGAGATAGAGGATATAAAATAAGGATAATGAACCAAAAGCCTTCTTCTAGGGAGGTAGAGGAGTTTGTGTGTGTGTGTGTGTGTGTGTGTGTGTGTGTGTGTGTGTGTGTGTGTGTGTGTGTGTGTGTGTGTGTGTGTGTGTGTGTGTGTGTGTGTGTGTGTGTGTGTGTGTGTGTGTGTGTGTGTGTGTGATGTGTGTGAGTGTGTGTGTGTGTGTGTGTGTGTGTGTGTGTGTGATGAAGCTGTGCGTCTGAGGAGCTTCCAGCAGGTCTGGGGTCTAGGAGGTCCAGGCTGATGAGGACTATCTTTGTAATCCAGCATCCTGCTGCCAGGATTACATCTGCTGGCTTGACTCCGCCCACTCTCCTCTCTGACCTACTTTCACTGAGCTGGGCTCAGGATGGAGGAGGAGTCTGCTCTATACGCCCTGCAGGACCAGATGGGACCAGATCCAGAGGCTGCTGATGTTCCACCACATTCTACAGAACCTCATTAAAGACTGACCAGAACTGATCAGGACTACAACCCTGTCCCTGTGGGTCAGGACGTTCTGTCCAGTCAGCCTAGAGGAGCTGCCCCCCTCCCCCTCCCCTCCCCTCCCCCATGAGACCGGGCTGCTGTCGTTTCCAGAGCCTAGAACCTCATTCATTATAAAAGGGACTTCATTATTAACACAGAACATCTTCAGGTCCTGGTCCAGGTCTGGGTCCTGCTATTTTCAGCTGTTTAAAGAGTTCAAGGTTTATTTTTGTGAATTTATCTTTAAAGGGATGAAGGTAAATCCTGATTTTCCTCTACTGGGGTCCTGTAAACACCTGCTGATGTCTTTGTTGCCCTGAGAGCTGCCTGATCAGAACTGAATGGGCTTTTTAATCTAAGGGTCTTTAGTTCTGTCAGAGCAGGAGGACAAACGGCTTTACTTCTTCTTCTCTTTGTTTCCTACAGAAGTTCTGATGGATTCTACTACAGCTACAGCCGAGCTGGGCTGGACCATCAACCCACCGCAGGGGGTGAGACACACTCAGAGACAGAGACACACTCAGAGACAGTCAGAGACACAGAGACACACTCAGAGAGACAGAGACACAGAGACACACTCAGAGACACACACACACACACACACACATACTCAGAGACACAAAGACACAGAGACACAGAGACACACTCAGAGAGACACAGAAAGACACAGAGAGAAACAAAGAGAGACAGAGACACACAGTTAGTGTCTGGCCAGCTCTAGTCCAGCTCCAGTCCAGCTCTAGCCCAGCTCCAGCCCAGCTCCAGTCCAGCTCCAGTCCAGCTCCAGTCCAGCTCTAGTTCAGCTCCAGTCCAGCTCTAGCTCAGCTCCAGTCCAGCTCTAGTCCAGGTCCAGTCCAGCTCTAGTCCAGGTCCAGTCCAGCTCTAGCCCAGCTCTAGTCCAGCTCTAGCCCAGCTCCAGTCCAGCTCCAGTCCAGCTCTAGTCCAGCTCTAGCCCAGCTCCAGTCCAGCTCTAGTCCAGCTCTAGTCCAGCTCCAGTCCAGCTCTAGTCCAGCTCCAGTCCAGCTCTAGTCTTGCTTTTGTCCAGCTCTAGACCAGCTCTAGTCCAGCTCTAGCCCAGCCCTAGCCCAGCTCTAGTCCAGCTCCAGTCCAGCTCTAGTCCAGCTCCAGTCCAGCTCTAGTCTTGCTCTTGTCCAGCTCCAGTCCAGCTCTAGTCTTGCTCTAGTCCAGCTCTAGTCTAGCTCTAGTCTTGCTCTTGTCCAGCTCTAGACCAGCTCTAGTCCAGCTCTAGCCCAGCTCTAGCCCAGCTCTAGTCCAGCTCCAGTCCAGCTCTAGTCCCGCTCTAGTCCAGCTCCAGTCCAGCTCTAGTCCAGCTCTAGCCCAGCTCTAGCCCAGCTCTAGTCCAGCTCTAGTCCAGCTCTAGTCCAGCTCCAGTCCAGCTCCAGTCCAGCTCCAGGCCAGCTCTAGTCTTGCTCTAGTCTTGCTCTTGTCCAGCTCCAGTCCAGCTCTAGTCTTGCTCTTGTCCAGCTCTAGTCTTGCTTTTGTCCAGCTCTAGACCAGCTCTAGTCCAACTCTAGCCCAGCTCTAGCCCAGCTCTAGTCCACCTCCAGTCCAGCTCTAGTCCAGCTCTAGCCCAGCTCTAGCCCAGCTCTAGTCGAGCTCCAGTCCAGCTCTAGTCCAGCTCCAGTCCAGCTCTAGTCTTGCTCTTGTCCAGCTCTAGTCCAACTCTAGTCCAGCTCTAGTCCAGCTCTAGTCCAGCTCTAGTCCAGCTCTAGTCCAGCGCCAGTCCAGCTCTAGTCCAGCTCTAGTCCAGAACTAGCCCAGCTCTAGCTCTAGTCCAGCTCTAGCCCAGTTCTAGTTCAGCTCTCGTCCAGCTCTCGTCCAGCTCTAGTCCAGCTCCAGTCCAGCTCTAGTCCAGCTCTAGTCTAGCTCTAGTCTTGCTTTTGTCCAGCTCTAGACCAGCTCTAGTCCAGCTCTAGCCCAGCTCTAGCCCAGCTCCAGTCCAGCTGTAGTCCAGCTCTTGTCCAGCTCTAGTCTTGCTCTAGTCTTGCTCTTGTCCAGCTCCAGTCCAGCTCCAGTCCAGCTCTAGTCCAGCTCGAGTCCAGCTCTAGTCCAGCTCTAGTCCAGCTCTAGCCCAGCTCTAGTCCAGCTCCAGTCCAGCTCTAGTCCAGCTCCAGTCCAGCTCTAGTCTTGCTTTTGTCCAGCTCTAGACCAGCTCTAGTCCAGCTCTAGTCTAGCTCTAGTCCAGCTGTAGTCCAGCTCTAGTCCAGCTCTAGTCTTGCTCTAGTCCTGCTCTTGTCCAGCTCCAGTCCAGCTCTAGTCTTGCTCTTGTCCAGCTCTAGTCCAGCTCTAGTCCAGCTCTAGTCCAGCTCTAGCCCAGCTCTAGTCCAGCTCTAGACCAGCTCTAGACCAGCTCTAGTCCAACTCTAGTCCAGCTCTAGACCAGCTCTAGTCCAGCTCTAGTCCAGCTCTCGTCCAGCTCTAGTCCAGCTCTCGTCCAGCTCTAGTCTTGCTCTAGTCCAGCTCTAGTCCAGCTCTAGTCTTGCTCTAGTCCAGCTCCAGTCCAGCTCTAGACCAGCTCTAGTCCAACTCTAGTCCAGCTCTAGTCCAGCTCTAGTCCAGCTCTAGTCCAGCTCTAGTCCAGCTCTAGTCCAGCTCTAGTCTTGCTCTAGTCTTGCTCTTGTCCAGCTCCAGTCCAGCTCTAGTCTTGCTCTTGTCCAGCTCTAGTCTTGCTCTAGTCCAGCTCTAGTCCAGCTCTAGTCCAGCTCTAGTCCAGCTCTAGTCCAGCTCTAGTCCAGCTCTAGTCCAGCTCTAGTCCAGCTCTAGTCCAGCTCTAGCTTGCTTTTGTCCAGCTCTAGTCCAGCTCTAGTCCAGCTCTAGCCCAGCTCCAGCCCAGCTCCAGTCCAGCTCTAGTCCAGCTCCAGTCCAGCTCTAGTCTTGCTTTTGTCCAGCTCTAGTCTTGCTCTAGTCCAGCTGTAGTCCAGCTCTTGTCCAGCTCTAGTCTTGCTCTAGTCTTGCTCTTGTCCAGCTCCAGTCCAGCTCTAGACCAGCTCTAGTCCAACTCTAGTCCAGCTCTAGTCCAGCTCTAGTCCAGCTCTAGTCCAGCTCTAGTCCAGCTCCAGTCCAGCTCTAGTCCAGCTCCAGTCCAGCTCTAGTCCAGCTCTAGTCTAGCTCTAGTCTTGCTTTTGTCCAGCTCTAGACCAGCTCTAGTCCAGCTCTAGCCCAGCTCTAGCCCAGCTCTAGTCCAGCTCCAGTCCAGCTCTAGTCCAGCTCCAGTCCAGCTCCAGCCCAGCTCCAGTCCAGCTCCAGTCCAGCTCCAGACCAGCTCCAGTCCAGCTCTAGCCCAGCTCTAGTCCAGCTCCAGTCCAGCTCTAGTCCAGCTCTAGTCCAGCTCCAGTCCAGCTCTAGTCCAGCTCTAGCCCTGCTTTTGTCCAGCTCTAGTCCAGCTCTAGTCCAGCTCCAATCCAGCTCTAGTCCAACTCTAGTCCAGCTCCAGTCCAGCTCTAGTCCAGCTCCAGTCCAGCTCTAGTCCAGCTCTAGCCCAGCTCTAGCCCAGCTCTAGTCGAGCTCTTGTCCAGCTTTAGTCCAGCTCCAGTCCAGCTCCAGTCCAGCTCCAGTCCAGCTCCAGTCCAGCTCTAGACCAGCTCTAGACCAGCTCTAGTCCAACTCTAGTCCAGCTCTAGACCAGCTCTAGTCCAGCTCTAGTCCAGCTCTAGTCCAGCTCTAGTCCAGCTCTAGTCCAGCTCTAGTCCAGCTCTAGTCTTGCTTTTGTCCAGCTCTAGACCAGCTCTAGTCCAGCTCTAGCCCAGCTCTAGCCCAGCTCTAGTCCAGCTCCAGTCCAGCTCTAGTCCAGCTCCAGTCCAGCTCTAGTCTTGCTTTTGTCCAGCTCTAGTCTTGCTCTAGTCCAGCTGTAGTCCAGCTCTTGTCCAGCTCTAGTCTTGCTCTTGTCCAGCTCTAGTCTTGCTCTAGTCCAGCTCTAGTCCAGCTCTAGTCCAGCTCTAGTCTTGCTCTAGTCTTGCTCTTGTCCAGCTCCAGTCCAGCTCTAGACCAGCTCTAGTCCAGCTCTAGCCCAGCTCTAGCCCAGCTCTAGTCCAGCTCCAGTCCAGCTCCAGTCCCGCTCCAGTCCAACTCCAGTCCAGCTCTAGACCAGCTCTAGACCAGCTCTAGTCCAACTCTAGTCCAGCTCTAGACCAGCTCGAGTCCAACTCTAGTCCAGCTTTAGTCCAGCTCCAGTCCAGCTCCAGTCCAGCTCCAGTCCAGCTCTAGTTCAGCTCCAGTCCAGCTCTAGCCCAGCTCCAGTCCAGCTCTAGCCCAGCTCTAGTCCAGCTCTAGTCCAACTCTAGTCCAGCTCTAGTCCAGCTCTAGTCCAACTCCAGTCCAGCTCCAGTCCAGCTCCAGTCCAGCTCTAGCCCAGCTCTAGACAAGCTCTAGTCCAGCTCCAGTCCAGCTCCAGTCCAGCTCTAGACCAGCTCTAGTCCAACTCTAGTCCAGCTCTAGTCCAGCTCTAGTCCAGCTCTAGCCCAGCTCTAGTCCAGCTCTAGCCCAGCTCTAGTCTTGCTCTAGTCCAGCTCCAGTCCAGCTCCAGTCCAGCTCTAGTTCAGCTCCAGTACAGCTCTAGCCCAGCTCCAGTCCAGCTCTAGCCCAGCTCTAGTCCAGCTCCAGTCCAGCTCTAGTTCAGCTCTAGTCCAGCTCTAGTCTTGCTTTTGTCCAGCTCTAGACCAGCTCTAGTCCAGCTCTAGCCCAGCTCTAGCCCAGCTCCAGTCCAGCTCCAGTCCAGCTCTAGCCCAGCTCCAGTCCAGCTCTAGCCCAGCTCTAGTCCAGCTCCAGTCCAGCTCTAGTCCAGCTCTAGTCTAGCTCTAGTCTTGCTCTTGTCCAGCTCCAGTCCAGCTCTAGACCAGCTCTAGTCCAACTCTAGTCCAGCTCTAGACCAGCTCTAGACCAGCTCCAGTCCAGCTCTAGCCCAGCTCTAGTCCAGCTCCAGTCCAGCTCTAGTCCTGCTCTAGTCCAGCTCTAGTCTAGCTCTAGTCCTGCTCTTGTCCAGCTCCAGTCCAGCTCTAGTCTTGCTCTTGTCCAGCTCTAGTCTTGCTCTAGTCCAGCTCCAGTCCAGCTCCAGTCCAGCTCTAGCCCAGCTCCAGTCCAGCCCCAGTCCAGCTCTAGTCCAGCTCCAGTCCAGCTCTAGTCCAGCTCTAGACCAGCTCTAGTCCAGCTCTAGTCCTGCTCTAGTCCAGCTCTAGTCCAGCTCTAGTCTTGCTCTAGTCTTGCTCTTGTCCAGCTCCAGTCCAGCTCTAGTCTTGCTCTTGTCCAGCTCCAGTCCAGCTCCAGCCCAGCTCCAGCCCAGCTCCAGTCCAGCTCTAGCCCAGCTCTAGTCCAGCTCCAGTCCAGCTCTAGTCCTGCTCTAGTCCAGCTCCAGCCCAGCTCCAGCCCAGCTCCAGCCCAGCTCCAGTCCAGCTCCAGCCCAGCTCCAGTCCAGCTCTAGTTCAGCTCCAGTCCAGCTCTAGCTCAGCTCCAGTCCAGCTCTAGTCCAGGTCCAGTCCAGCTCTAGTCCAGGTCCAGTCCAGCTCTAGCCCAGCTCTAGTCCAGCTCTAGCCCAGCTCCAGTCCAGCTCTAGCCCAGCTCTAGTCCAGCTCCAGTCCAGCTCTAGTCCAGCTCCAGTCCAGCTCTAGTCCAGCTCTAGTCCAGCTCCAGTCCAGCTCCAGTCCAGCTCTAGCCCAGCTCCAGTCCAGCTCTAGCCCAGCTCTAGTCCAGCTCTAGCCCAGCTCCAGTCCAGCTCCAGTCCAGCTCTAGTCCAGCTCCAGTCCAGCTCTAGTCCAGCTCTAGTCCAGCTCTAGTCCAGCTCCAATCCAGCTCTAGTCCAACTCTAGTCCAGCTCCAGTCCAGCTCTAGTCTTGCTCTTGTCCAGCTCTAGTCTTGCTCTAGTCCAGCTCTAGCCCAGCTCTAGTCCAGCTCTAGCCCAGCTCTAGCCCAGCTCTAGTCCAGCTCCAGTCCAGCTCCAGTCCCGCTCCAGTTCAGCTCCAGTCCAGCTCTAGTCTTGCTCTTGTCCAGCTCTAGCCAGCTCTAGTCCAACTCTAGTCCAGCTCTAGTCCAGCTCTAGTCCAACTCTAGTCCAGCTCTAGTCCAGCTCTAGTCCAACTCTAGTCCAGCTCTAGTCCAGCTCTAGTCTTGCTCTTGTCCAGCTCTAGTCTTGCTCTAGTCCAGCTCTAGTCCAGCTCTAGTCCAGCTCTAGTCTAGCTCTAGTCTTGCTCTTGTCCAGCTCCAGTCCAGCTCTAGCCCAGCTCTAGCCCAGCTCTAGTCCAGCTCCAGTCCAGCTCTAGTCCAGCTCTAGTCTAGCTCTAGTCTTGCTTTTGTCCAGCTCTAGACCAGCTCTAGTCCAGCTCTAGCCCAACCCTAGTCCAGCTCTAGTCCAGCTCTAGTCCAACTCTAGTCCAGCTCTAGTCCAGCTCTAGTCCAACTCTAGTCTAGCTCTAGTCTTGCTTTTGTCCAGCTCTAGACCAGCTCTAGTCCAGCTCTAGCCCAGCTCTAGTCCAGCTCTAGACCAGCTCTAGTCCAGCTCTAGCCCAGCTCTAGCCCAGCTCTAGTCCAGCTCCAGTCCAGCTCTAGTCCAGCTCCAGTCCAGCTCTAGTCCAGCTCTAGTCTTGCTCTAGTCTTGCTCTTGTCCAGCTCCAGTCCAGCTCTAGTCTTGCTCTTGTCCAGCTCTAGTCTTGCTCTAGTCCAGCTCTAGTCCAGCTCTTGTCCAGCTCTAGTCCAACTCTAGTCCAGCTCTAGTCCAGCTCTAGTCCAGCTCTAGTCCAGCTCTAGTCCAGCTCTAGTCTAGCTCTAGTCTTGCTTTTGTCCAGCTCTAGACCAGCTCTAGTCCAGCTCTAGTCCAGCTCTAGCCCAGCTCTAGTCCAGCTCCAGTCCAGCTCTAGTCCAGCTCTAGTCCAGCTCTAGTCTTGCTCTTGTCCAGCTCTAGTCCAGCTCTAGTCCAGCTCTAGTCCAACTCTAGTCCAGCTCTAGTCCAGCTCCAGTCCAGCTCCAGTCCAGCTCCAGTCCAGCTCTAGACCAGCTCTAGTCCAGCTCTAGCCCAGCTCTAGCCCAGCTCTAGTCCAGCTCCAGTCCAGCTCTAGTCCAGCTCCAGTCCAGCTCTAGTCTTGCTTTTGTCCAGCTCTAGTCTTGCTCTAGTCCAGCTGTAGTCCAGCTCTTGTCCAGCTCTAGTCTTGCTCTTGTCCAGCTCTAGTCTTGCTCTAGTCCAGCTCTAGTCCAGCTCTAGTCCAGCTCTAGTCCAGCTCTAGTCCAGCTCCAGTCCAGCTCTAGTCCAGCTCTAGTCCAGCTCTAGTCCAGCTCTAGCCCAGCTCTAGTCCAGCTCCAGTCCAGCTCTAGTCCAGCTCTAGTCCAGCTCTAGTCTTGCTCTTGTCCAGCTCTAGTCTTGCTCTAGTCCAGCTCTAGTCCAGCTCTAGTCCAGCTCTAGTCCAACTCTAGTCCAGCTCTAGTCCAGCTCTAGTCCAGCTCTAGTCCAGCTCTAGTCCAGCTCTAGCCCAGCTCTAGTCCAGCTCCAGTCCAGCTCTAGTCCAGCTCTAGTCCAGCTCTAGTCTTGCTTTTGTCCAGCTCTAGTCTTGCTCTAGTCCAGCTGTAGTCCAGCTCTTGTCCAGCTCTAGTCTTGCTCTTGTCCAGCTCTAGACCAGCTCTAGTCCAGCTCTAGCCCAGCTCTAGCCCAGCTCTAGTCCAGCTCCAGTCCAGCTCTAGTCCAGCTCCAGTCCAGCTCTAGACCAGCTCTAGTCCAGCTCTAGCCCAGCTCTAGCCCAGCTCTAGTCCAGCTCTAGTCCAGCTCTAGTCCAGCTCTAGTCCAGCTCCAATCCAGCTCTAGTCCAACTCTAGTCCAGCTTTAGTCCAGCTCCAGTCCAGCTCTAGTCCAGCTCTAGTCCAACTCTAGTCCAGCTCTAGTCCAGCTCGAGTCCAGCTCTAGTCCAGCTCTAGACCAGCTCTAGTCCAGCTCTTGTCCAGCTCTAGTCCAGCTCTAGTCTAGCTCTAGTCTTGCTCTTGTCCAGCTCCAGTCCAGCTCTAGACCAGCTCCAGTCCAGCTCTAGTCCAGCTCTAGTCCAGCTCCAGTCCAGCTCTAGTCTTGCTTTTGTCCAGCTCTAGTCTTGCTCTAGTCCAGCTGTAGTCCAGCTCTAGTCCAGCTCTAGACCAGCTCCAGTCCAACTCTAGTCCAGCTCTAGACCAGCTCCAGTCCAGCTCTAGTCCAGCTCCAGTCCAGCTCCAGTCCAGCTCCAGTCCAGCTCCAGTCCAGCTCTAGTCCAGCTCCAGTCCAGCTCTAGTCCAGCTCTAGTCCAGCTCCAGTCCAGCTCCAGTCCAGCTCTAGCCCAGCTCCAGTCCAGCTCTAGTCCAGCTCTAGTCCAGCTCTAGTCCAGCTCCAGTCCAGCTCCAGTCCAGCTCTAGCCCAGCTCCAGTCCAGCTCTAGTCCAGTTCTAGTCCAGCTCTAGCCCAGCTCTAGCCCAGCTCTAGTCCAGCTCCAGTCCAGCTCCAGTCCAGCTCTAGCCCAGCTCTAGTCCAGCTCCAGTCCAGCTCTAGGCCAGCTCTAGTCCAGCTCTAGCCCAGCTCTAGGCAAGCTCTAGTCCAGCTCCAGTCCAGCTCTAGTCCAGCTCTAGTCCAGCTCTAGTCTAGCTCTAGTCTTGGTTTTGTCCAGCTCCAGTCCAGCTCCAGTCCAGCTCTAGTCTTGCTCTAGTCCAGCTGTAGTCCAGCTCTTGTCCAGCTCTAGTCTTGCTCTAGTCCAGCTCTAGTCCAGCTCTAGTCTTGCTCTAGTCTTGCTCTTGTCGAGCTCCAGTCCAGCTCTAGACCAGCTCTAGTCCAGCTCTAGTCCAACTCTAGTCCAGCTCTAGACCAGCTCGAGTCCAACTCTAGTCCAGCTCTAGACCAGCTCTAGTCCAGCTCTTGTCCAGCTCTAGTCCAGCTCTAGTCCAACTCTAGTCCAGCTCTAGACCAGCTCTAGACCAGCTCTAGTCCAACTCTAGTCCAGCTCTAGACCAGCTCTAGTCCAACTCTAGTCCAGCTCTAGTCCAGCTCTAGTCCAGCTCTAGTCCAGCTCTAGTCCAGCTCCAATCCAGCTCTAGTCCAACTCTTGTCCAGCTCTAGTCTTGCTCTAGTCCAGCTCTAGTCCAGCTCTTGTCCAGCTCTAGTCCAGATCTAGTCCAGCTCTCGTCCAGCTCTAGTCCAGAACTAGCCCAGCTCTAGCTCTAGTCCAGCTCTAGCCCAGTTCTAGTTCAGCTCTCGTCCAGCTCTCGTCCAGCTCTCGTCCAGCTCTCGTCCAGCTCTAGTCCAGCTCTAGTCCAGCTCTAGTCCAGCTCCAGTCCAGCTCTAGTCCAGCTCCAGTCCAGCTCTAGTCCAGCTCTAGTCTAGCTCTAGTCTTGCTTTTGTCCAGCTCTAGTCTTGCTCTAGTCCAGCTGTAGTCCAGCTCTTGTCCAGCTCTAGTCTTGCTCTAGTCCAGAACTAGCCCAGCTCTAGCTCTAGTCCAGCTCTAGCCCAGTTCTAGTTCAGCTCTCGTCCAGCTCTCGTCCAGCTCTAGTCCCGCTCTAGTCCTCCAGGTCTCACCCTCTGCTTCGTGTCTCTTCCAGTGGGAGGAGGTCAGTGGATACGATGAACACATGAACACCATCCGGACCTACCAGGTCTGTAATGTGTTTGATAACAGCCAAAACAACTGGATCCGAACGAAGCTCATCCCCAGAAGAGGAGCCCAGCGTATTCATGTCCAGATGAAGTTTTCTGTGCGTGACTGTAGCTCCATACCCAATGTCCCCGGCTCCTGCAAGGAGACCTTCAACCTTTACTACTACGAGTCAGACTCTGATGTCGCCACTAAGTCCTTCCCACCCTGGATGGAGAACCCTTGGGTGAAGGTGGACACCATAGCTGCAGATGAAAGCTTCTCTCAGGTCGATCTTGGCGGTCGCATAATGAAAATCAACAGTGAAGTTCGAAGCTTTGGACCAGTTTCACACAGTGGATTCTACCTCGCGTTCCAGGATTATGGAGCCTGCATGTCTATTATTGCTGTGAGAGTCTTCTACAGAAAATGCCCCCAGGTGACCCAGAATGGAGCTGTGTTTCCTGAGACTCTGTCAGGGGCAGAAGGTACGTCTTTGGTGGCAGCCAGGGGTGTTTGTGTTCCCAACGGGGAGGAGGTGGATGTACCCATCAAGCTGTACTGTAACGGAGATGGAGAGTGGACGGTTCCCATCGGGCGCTGCATGTGTAAAGCTGGGTACGAGGCTCTGGAGAACAACACAGTCTGTCAAGGTAAGACCTGTTAGACCCAACCCAACGCTGGAGGACAGGGTCTGAAACCCCAGTCCTCTAGACCAGGTTCTTTCTCTGCTGCTGATTTCAATCAGCTCTGGTGTCTTTATTCAACTCCTAGTAGAATATCATCACATCAAACATCATCAGGATTAGTGCCTTCATCATATCCAGCCCTCTGCTGCCCCCTGGTGGAGAACCTACAACTGGAAAGGAAGCAATTTATGTCTTTATGACTGTTGTACAGAAATGGGGCAAAAGAGCAGATATCAGACTGGTTCTGATTAGAGAGGAGGTCATCGTAGCATCACCTTCTCTCCTCTGCTAATGTTTTAGTCAGCAGCAGATGACATCCTTGGAGAGGAAATAAACTGTCTTTCTCCTGAGTCCACAAATCCTAGACTTCACCCTGACATGCTTATATGTATCAGTTAAACATTAGACATGTAAGGATAAAGACTCCCACTTTATTAGCATAGATCAACCTAGATCGACTTAGATGCTCATGTAAACACATTCAGTGCGTTTACATGAGCATCTAAGTCGAGCTAGATCGGTCTAGGTCGATCTTATGTTAATAAACTGGGAGTCTTTATCCTAGTTTACACGTCTGTTAGAAAACCGAACTCTCAAATGAAGTTCGCTCCACTCCGCTACGATAGGGGGCGCCATGCGCCCTTTCCTGTCGGTCTTCTGCCGGTTGTTTTCTTAGCGTTTAAAAACTCTTGTTCTAAACGCTTCTATCGGTCATGAATTAGATCGGGCGTCTTCGTGTACCCAGCGCTGGCAAGCTGTTCGTTTGTTTTTGCTGCTATCGTCTTTTACCGCTACTGATTTGTTCGTATTCCCACTTCCGCGGTGTCGTCACTCCCGGAGGAGGAGCGTCCAGACGGCATTAGCTCGGCTAAGCTGTTTACATGGAGGAGGAAGTCGAGCTACGACCCCATTATCTGGGAGCTTTAGCTCCATTAGATCCAGTTCCACTTCAGCCGGACTAACGTGTTTACATGCAGTTTTAAAAACCGACTTCAGTCGGTTTAAGGCAATAATTCGGTTTTCTAAAGTCCATGTAAACGCACTGAGGGACACTCTAAGAGACAGACTAGTGTGTGGACTACGCAGTGAGGCTATCCAGAAAAGACTGCTATATGTGCAGAAACTTGTGCCATCAGGGACTGAATTAGAATCAGGTAAATATGAATTTGCAGTGTTCAGATTGAAGCTGAATTGCTCAACTTGAATACATGCTTTTAGGAGTGGAATATAAATTAGTCTAATTTGAAATTCAATGTCTCTGGAAATGATTGTCACTAAATTGAAAATGAATGTAATGTTTTGAAACAGATCAGAATCAGAATTAACTTTATTTCCAGAGAGACGGCGTCCTGTCCATCAGGGCCTTGACTTGGTTACATAGTGAACCCGGCCGCCATGAGGCGCCTGCCTTGCAGATGACATGTTCATAACAGAGAGAATCATGTTTTATTAAGAGAGTGAAGAGAGGAAGATAAAAACCGAGGAGTCCAGAGCAGACCTCCTACGCTGTTCTTCCAGCTAGTTTGGGCGTTCTTCAGACAGCAGTGTTCCAGGCTGATGTGTCTGCTGCCTTCAGTCCGTCTCATGAGCTTCATTACTCCAAAAGTTTCGAATCCTGGTTATGAATTACACACGGACCATCTTTTCCAAGGTGTTCTTCATCCCCTTAATGAGTTCGTTCTGCGTTCCATGGGCGCGTAACAACTCATTCAGCCCAGGGGTGATGGAGTTCATGGTGAGTGTCTGAGTTTCCTGAAGGACGGTCAGCTTCCCAGTCGCTGCAGCCACTTCTTCTACTCTTTTCATTTGAATGTGATGACTCAGGTAGATGCTGGTCCCGATCAGCAAAAAACAGGTCATCATAAATCCAAAAATGTACAGATCCTCTGCATCCTTGATTGACAGCAGAGAGAGGCATGCGATGTGCCACTTTTTCCAAGCGTTCAGCACATACCCCGCTGCGTAGGTCGACTGAGGGCATTCAGGAGTTCCCATCTCTTCTTGAAGGTGGTATAAATAGAATCAATTGCGCTGAAAGCCCCTGAAACCAGATCCATGTCGAGTGTAGTGTTTAAATCCAAGCTTGGAAGAAGTTAGCAGGATTCTGCAGACAGAAGCAGACACAGGAGGAGTGGAGATAAGGAGCTGCCAGGTGAGAGCCAGAAGAAGGCTTCGTTCAAGATTTTATTTGCTTTGAAAATTCAGCTCTACTTTCAATTTCAGTTCTCACGTTCAATTCAGCTGTACGATTCATCCACATCCAGGTCCTCTACAAAATAATCGAGCACAGATCAAACAGCTAGCCTAGCCTACTATAGCATCCTGAACAGTCAGGTGTCATGCCCCCCACCAAAAAAAAGAAGGGGGGATGCCCATGTTATTTACAATTCAGAGGGAGGGGATGTGTTAATATGTGGTGAAATGTTAAAGTAATGATAGTGGTGACCAACAGCTACAGCACTGTGGAGCTGATGGATGGCAGCAGGGTGGTAGAAGGAACCTGGTTCATGATGAACAACATGGTGAAGGTTCTCAGTCATCAGGTCATCATAATCCAAAAAGGGTTTTAAATAAAGTCAACTGGACTTCTTTGGTTCTCTGAAGACGTTTCTGCTCATCCCAGTAGCTTTGTCAGTTCTGTCTGTAGTAAAGGAGAGAGAGTCTTCTCTTCCTCTGTCTGTGACACACCTCCTTCTCCCCCTTGAGGAGGTGTTCGCTCCACTGTATTCAGCTGGAGTCCTGGTGAGGTGTTCTGATTAGAGGGAAGGTGTGAATTGTCTGGGAATCAGAGTTTGGCTGCTGGTCTAACCCTAACCCTACATGACAAAGGACATCTGACAGCTCAGGATGCCATAGTAGGCTAAACTAGGCTAGGCTAGACTAGGCTAGACTAGGCTAAACTAGGCTAAACTAGGCTAGGCTAACTAAAGTACAATGTAGTTCAGTTAATCTGTGCTCAATTATTCTGTAGCTTCAGGAGGATCTGGATGTACAGAAGTTCTCTGATGACTCTGCTATAGTCGGTCTCATCAAAGGTCAGGACGACTCGGAGGACAGTCCATACAGGACTTCGTAGACCGGTTCCAGCAGAACCACCTCCTGATCAACGAGGGAGAAACCAAGGAGCTGGAGGTGGATTTCTGCAGGATCAGACCCACAACACTGACACCGGTGAACATCCAGGGAGCGGACATTGAGACAGTGGACTCTATCAGTACCTGGGTCTTCACCTGAACAGTAAACTGGACTGGAGTCACTCTGATGCTCTTTACAGGAGGGTCAGAGCAGACTACCTGCTGAGGAGACTCAGGGCTCCTGAAGACCTTCTATGACTCTGTGGTGGCATCAGCCATGTTCTACGGTGTAGCCAGTTGGATCAGTGGCTGATCTACAGCTGACAGGAAGCAGTTAGATCAGGAAGGCTAGCTCTGTCTTAGGATGTCCTCTAGAGACAGAGCAGACAGTGGGAGACAGAAGAACTCTGACAAAAATAACCTCAGTGTTAGACAACGTCTCCATCCCTTGATGCTCCTGGAGACCTGGAGCTCCTTCAGCGACAGGCTGCTGCATCCTGATGCAGGACGGAGCGTTACCGTAGATCCTTCCTCCAGTCAGACTGTAGAACCATCACTGCTCCAACAGACTGCACCAGTGTTTACATCCTGCTGGGTGTGCACATCCCTCATGTTCAGCCTGAGACTTTTGTGACTATCTGAATAGGACTTTGATGATTGTACAAATTTTACTAGTTTTCATATAACACAATATTTTGTCGTTACTTTTATGCTTTATTTTTGTTTTTTACATATTCTTTAGTCTTGTGTGAATCTGTTTTTCTTGACTTGCCTGTAACTTGTGACTGAAACTGAAAGTGTTAAGAGTATTAAATCAAAACTGAAATCACTTGATCAGGCCTGATTTCCGGTCACGTGATCGGATCTGGACATCCCTATTTAGAATTATGTGGGACAAATATGTTGTGTATTTGCTACTATGGTTTGTCCCTTTAAGGTTCCTGTAGCTTTGCCCCTCCTCTCTTTAGAGTTCATGTGTATGTTATTCAACAGTTGAACTAATAACACAGTATGAGTACTACTCTATGATGTCCTGTGTCTTCTACCCACAAGTACAGGTAGTACACACATGCCCTACAACCAGACCAACCCAGTCTCCTGCCATGCCTTTCAGACCAGCAGCATGTGTTGGAATGCTGTGGTTAACAGTAGAAACAGCTTCGACTTGGGGTTCCAGGAACTGTCATTCTAATGAGCTGACCTTTCTGAGACAAACTCAGGCAGGCATTGGGAGCTGATACATGGAAAATGTCAGCAATAAAAGGCTCACAATGTTAGGATGTCATTTACTCAGAAGATATAGCTTCTACGACCAGTTGAAATCATGTTATAAAACGTTTCCATTTTCTGTATTTTTTGCTTGAAATTTCTTGTTTCCTCTTCCTTGTGCAGCATGTTTGTCAGGATTCTTCAAAGCTACGCAGGGCGACCACAGATGTCTGCAGTGCCCGACGAATAGTAGAACCATCAGCGAGGGCGCTACTAGCTGTGTCTGTCGTAATGGCTACTACCGCGCTGACTCAGACCCTCCACAGACACCTTGTAACAGTAAGTAATCCAACCGTTCAGAACGCTAGCAGGATGAAAGGGTCATCTGAAGTTGTGTTCTGTCAGGTAATTGTCTACAGTAAGGACCACACCTCTAGAGATTCTAGACCATAGCTACTCAATAGGCAGTCTGCAGATCGGATCCAGATGGACGGTCATCTGACACTTTCAGATTTGTAATTGAGTACCCCTGCTCTAGAGTCTAGACCACCTCTGAAGTCTCTAGAAACCTGATTTTAAAAAGTCTATCACAAAATCAAATACTGTCAGGTCTCCTTTATGTAAAGCAAAATATGCCCTGGAACATAAACTGGGCATGATTTAGAAAAATATCCTTCAATAATGAACTACTTTTTTACTTCAAATGACTAAAATATGAATATTTTAACAAGATGATCAATACCATTACATAGTCTGAGGTACAACTCTAACTGTAGAGGTTAGCTAACAGGTAATATAGAGTTCTAACTGTAGAGGTTAGCTAACAGGTAATATAGAGTTCTAACTGTAGAGGTTAGCTAACAGGTAATATAGAGTTCTAACTGTAGAGGTTAGCTAACAGGTAATATAGAGTTCTAACTGTAGAGGTTAGCTAACAGGTAATATAGAGTTCTAACTGTAGAGGTTAACTAACAGGTAATATAGAGTTCTAACTGTAGAGGTTAACTAACAGGTAATATAGTGTTCTAACTGTAGAGGTTAGCTAACAGGTAATATAGAGTTCTAACTGTAGAGGTTAACTAACAGGTAATATAGAGTTCTAACTGTAGAGGTTAGCTAACAGGTAATATAGAGTTCTAACTGTAGAGGTAACATGGTATTAGAATGGTATTGATATAGTAATAGCATGGTGTTACCACAGTAAGAACATGGTAGTAATTGTTATGGTTACAAAATGGTAATAACACACAACTTGTACTAATACCGTAATAGTATAATAGAAACAATTTAAAAACAGTGAATTGAATCTAAAACAATAGATAAGTAGAGAAACAGAACTTTACAGTTGATGTTGGATGGACAGAACCTGCTTGACCTTCCTTGTTTCTCCTGACCAGCTGTTCCATCAGCTCCACAAAATGTCATCTCCATCGTGAATGAGACATCTGTGAGGCTGGAGTGGAGCCCACCGCTGCAGAGTGGAGGTAGAGAAGATGTTGTTTACAACATTATCTGTAAGAGCTGTGGGAGTGGCCATGGCAGCTGCAGCCGCTGTGGCGACAACGTGCAGTTTGTTCCACGCCAACTGGGCCTGACTGCCAACTGCGTCCACATCAGCGAGCTGCTGGCTCACACCAGATACACCTTCGAGATCCAAGCTGTAAACGGAGTGTCAGACCAGAGTCCTTATTCACCACAGTACACGTCAGTCAACATCACAACCAACCAGGCCGGTGAGTCAAGTATCTGGTGGGATTTAACCCATCAGACAGAATCCAAGAGAGAGAGAGAGACACTTAGACCTTAGTCTCATTCAGAACATCAGTTCAACCATCATCCCTTAAACACAACTAATTCCTGATCATCACACATGAAGTGTCTACTTGTACCAACAGGAAGTGTTTCCTCTAAGTAAGTAAAGTTTATTTATAGCACCTTTAAAAATCACAAAGTGCTTCACAAAACATCAAAAACTAAAACATGAATAAAAGACAAAAAACTAAAAGAATCAAAAGATCATTCAAATAAAGATCATAAAGACAAATTAATAAATAACAACAAAAACACTAAATGATCATAAAATAAATTAATACAGATGAATAAACACAACGAAAGAACATAAAAGACTGAACTGAAATCAGTTTTAAATCATCAGGTTTCTAAAGGAGTCCAGACTGCACTGTAAACCCGAATAAGTTCAGTGAACTCAAAATTTATGAGGAAACCGATTACATAATAATTTTTGAGTTAACTTACTTATAAAATTTAAGTTCAACACAACTTAAAAAATGTGAATTGAATTAAATCAAAGCATTTAACTACCTCCAACTTATAACTTATTAGTTAACCAACGTATACAGTTTTATTTGAGTAAACTTGCATATTTTGATTTTCTTTTTTTTACTTTTACAACTCAAATATTATAATTTATATAAATCAGTGCACTCCAACCCTGGTCCTCAAGATCTTGTATCCAGCATGTTTTATGCTTCCCTGCTCCAACACACTTAATTCAATGGTCATCTAACTCTGCAGAAGCCTGTTAATCACTACTGATTCAAATCTGGTGTGTTGGAGAAGGGAAGCATCTAAAACATGCAGGATGCAAGATCTTGAGGACCAGAGTTGGAGAGCACCGTTCTAAATTGACCTTTTGACACTAAACTAACAACCATTCTGGACTTTGGTCAAACTTTGAAGAAAAAAAAAGATAATAGACAGAATTGCAATTCCAAGTTTATGTTTAACCACCTGCACAAGAGTAACACTTCAACTGCATTTGAACAGGATTTTTAAAGTGCTTAATGTACATATTGTATATTTGATTAAAGACACATTTGTGAAATATCAAACAAAAAAATGTCAGCCTCTCTCTTTGGATTTTTACCTTACAAAACTAACTAAAATGAAATAACCATTATATTAAAACACTTAGCCATGGGCATGTTAGTGTCAGTCTCCTCAAATATCAGGCTATGGAGAACAGATGGCAGCAGGTGCCCTAAAATCAGCAGGACATGGCTTTACCACACATTACAACGGTCTAGTAAAAATATAATTAAAAGTTATCACAATGTACAAAATAAAAACAATCACATCAAGAGCCTCTGAGAGTAAACAACTTCACTGAACACATTTGGCTACACTAACATGATTATGTTTAGTGTTGTTGCCTCTACATGCTACTGTCAGTAAAAAAAAAAAAAAAAAAATCACTTTTGAGGCAAAAAAAGACAGAGTTTCAACCCATCTTCAAGGCTCATCAGTAGTTTCTGGATGAATGGAAATGTGTGAAGAAGTCCTTTTGAATGGTCTCGATGCAACCAAACTGAACAACAAGGCAAATGCTTCAGCTCATTTAGGAGTTCGCCCACAACAAGCTCGTCTTTCCACTAAACCGCTGTACTGCTGACCGGACTGAAAAGCACTGGACTCGTACTGTTCTTGTTGACAATGGTCAGACTACCACCAGGAGTGTTTACGTCTGGCTCTGGTCACGCTTCAATCTGCAAAGAACAAAAACAGTGTTGTATTAAAGATAAAGATTTTATGGTTGCAAGAAAGAAAAAGATCCATATTTATTATAACCTCTGCTAAGTAGGTTTTCAGTAGAATTGGATTACAGTTTCAGAGAATTCCAGGAACGACACAAGGAAGAAGTGATTAGGGTGCACAGCACACGGTCGGTCACTGTTAAATTTGTAAACATTGTAATTTCCATGCTATTTTTCTGATACACGTGCCTCCATTTTATATTTGCAGACAATGAAACCTAAATCAGGACCCTGTTCAGCCATGAAACCTTTACCCTGTTATTTCACATTCTGCAAAAAACAGTAGAAGATGGACAACCTTTGTGTGAGGACTCGGGTTGGAACTGTTAGTAGATTCTGGTCTGTGGACCTGAGGACTCAGGTTGGAACTGTTAGTAGATTCTGGTCTGTGGACCTGAGGACTCAGGTTGGAGCTGTTAGTAGATTCTGGTCTGTGGACCTGAGGACTCGGGTTGGAGGGATAGATTAATAAAATCAACAATGCATGGGCCAACTAGGTCAAAAGCTTTAAGAAGCAAAGAGGTTGGGAGAATATCAACTGGGCTTGGAGTTGGTTTCATGTTTTTCAGAATGAGACAGATGTCCTGAAAATGACCAGGTGTGAAGAAGGACCAGGTATGGGAAGGAGGAGGGTGGATGGGAGAACAGGGAGCAGATGGGAGTGAGAAACCTGACCTGATGTTTTTAATTTTGTTCTCAAAGAATGAAAGGAAGTTGTTACAATCAGACCTTAAAAACACAGGGATTTGGGGCGTTTTAGGTGAAACTATCTGATTGATCGTGTCAAACAGAACTCTGGAGTTTTTATTTGAGGAAATGAGTTGAGAGAAGTAAACAGCTCTGGAGTTTTTAACCATTTCATTTAAAGATGTTATCAATTCCTTAAGGTACAGTCGGTGAATTTCCATTCTTGTTGATTTCCAAAGCCTCTCAGCTTTACGGCATGTCCTTCTGAGATTATAAATATGTTCGTTCATCAAGGACTGTTCCTTCTATGAGATACCGCTGTTTGTTTAACTGAAGCTACTTTATCTAAGATAGTAGAACACTGCTGATTACAGTTTTTCTCAATTGCTAAGACACATTTCTTGAAAACTGATCTCCGTTTCTCCAAAGTTTAAACACAAAACCCAATTTTCAAGCTAAATTCACAACATCTCAGACTCTTCTTGCAAAACCAAACTTTCACCTCCAAACAGTTCAATCTGTGCCCAAAACTGAACTTTGTTGTCAAATCGAGCCCTGAGTCAATCACAATGATAAACACTAAGAACAGTCACTAAACACTACGTAGAAAAATAGAAAACACAACGCTCAGGACATGAAGCTGAGAAATACATGTTTATTGTTCACTGTAGGTGAAATGCATGTTGGGAAACAAAAATAACTGAGCATTTAGCTCTGGAACAAAAAGACTGAACAGAAATCTGGTGTATTTACATGTAGCTCTGGTAAAACCAACAGTAATCTGGTGTATTTACACGTAGCTCTGGTAAAACCAACAGAAATCTGGTGTATTTACACATAGCTCTGGTAAAACCAACAGAAATCTGGTGCATTTACACGTAGCTCTGGTAAAACCAACAGAAATCTGGTGCATTTACACGTAGCTCTGGTAAAACCAACAGAAATCTGGAGGTTTTACACGTAGCTCTGGTAAAACCAACAGAAATCTGGAGGTTTTACACGTAGCTCTGGTAAAACCAACAGAAATCTGGTGTATTTACACGTAGCTCTGGTAAAACCAACAGAAATCTGGTGCATTTACACGTAGCTCTGGTAAAACCAACAGAAATCTGGTGCATTTACACGTAGCTCTGGTAAAACCAACAGAAATCTGGTGCATTTACACGTAGCTCTGGTAAAACCAACAGAAATCTGGTGCATTTACACGTAGCTCTGGTAAAACCAACAGAAATCTGGTGCATTTACACGTAGCTCTGGTAAAACCAACAGAAATCTGGAGCATTTACACGTAG
>SSNR01000312.1:612158-632800 GCA_006937965.1 Callopanchax toddi | reverse complement strand
TAATAATAATACATCAGTTTTATATAGCGCTTTTTTAGGTCACTCAAAGACGCTTTACAGAGTTGCGTTATTCATTCACACAGTCATTCTCACCGGTGGTGGTAAACTACGACAGACGTCTGTAGCCACAGCTGCCCTGGGGCAGACTGACAGAAGAGAGGCTGCCATTCTGACCATCGGCCCTTCTGACCACCACCAACATTCACACACAGTCACACTCACAGTCACACAGTCAGGTGGGTGAAGTGTCTTGCCCAAGGACACAACGACAATCTAACCCAGCCAGAGCTGGGGATTGAGCCGGTGACCCTCTGGTTACCAGACCGGACACTCTCCCTACTGAGCTACTGCCGCCCCACAACAAGTGGTGTTGTTTTTTTACAAAAATGGACAAATATATCAAAATGGTTCCTCAGATCGTCAGAGTCCAAAGTCCCATGACCATTTTAATTAAAGAATTACGTTTTTAGGTCAACGTGTGTCAAAACTTCCCTTCACTTAATTATAGAAGTCCACATGGGGACATGTGAACATGAAAACACACAGTCACAGACACTTGAGTTAAAACTGTAAAAACCAAACATCAGTCAGTTTGAGAAGATTCAAAGGACTTTGGTTCTTTCCAGTGCTATTTTGACATTTTGGTAGTTTTTGTCCAATATGTCTCCGTAGTAAATCATAACGCTGTGAGCTGATGTGTGGGGGAACCCTCCTGTGCCTATTTAAATGTCAACATAGAAGGATTAGCATGCTAACATGCTAATGTTGGGATTGACCTGTTGGCATGCTACTAGCATGCACATTTTAAACTTAGCATGCTAATGTTAGCACACTAATGCTATTGACCCTCAAAGGATGAGGTCATAGTTTCATTCAGTTCAATGATCTTTTTGCTTGGTTCAGTTCCTGGTCCTGGTCCAGGTTCTGAATCTGATCTTAGTTCTGATCTGATTGCATTTTGTTCCTGGTCTGGCTCTGATCTGATTCTGGTTCTGGATCTGGTTTTGGTCTGGTTCTGTTCTGGGTCAGGTTCTGGTTCTGGATCTGGTCTGTTCTGGATCTGGTTCTGTTCTGGGTCAGGTTCTGGTCTGGATCTGGTTTTGGTCTGGTTCAGGTTCTGGGTCAGGTTCTGGTTCTGGATCTGGTCTGTTCTGGATCTGGTTTTGGTCTGGTTCTGTTCTGGGTCAGGTTCTGGTTCTGGATCTGGTCTGCTTCAGGTTCTGGGTCAGGTTCTGGATCTGGTTTTGGTCTGGGTCAGGTTCTGGATCTGGTTCTGGATCTGGTCTGTTCTGGATCTGGTTTTGGTCTGGTTCTGTTCTGGGTCAGGTTCTGGTTCTGGATCTGGGTCAGGTTCTGGATCTGGTTCTGGATCTGGTTCTGGTCAGGTTCTGTTCTGGATCTGGTTTTGGTCTGGTTCAGGTTCTGGTCTGGTTCTGTTCTGGGTCAGGTTCTGGATCTGGTTTTGGTCTGGTCTGTTCTGGATCTGGTTTTGGTCTGGTTCTGTTCTGGGTCAGGTTCTGGTTCTGGATCTGGTCTGTTCTGGTCTGGTTCTGTTCTGGGTCAGGTTCTGGTCTGGATCTGGTTTTGGTCTGGTTCAGGTTCTGGATCTGGTTCTGGATCTGGTCTGTTCTGGATCTGGTTTTGGTCTGGTTCTGTTCTGGGTCCGGTTCTGGTTCTGGATCTGGTCTGTTCTGGATCTGGGTCAGGTTCTGGATCTGGTTCTGGTCTGGTCAGGTTCTGGATCTGGTTCTGGTCTGGTTCTGTTCTGGGTCAGGTTCTGGATCTGGTTTTGGTCTGGTTCTGTTCTGGGTCAGGTTCTGGATCTGGTTTTGGTCTGGTTCAGGTCGGATCTGGTTCTGGATCTGGTCTGTTCTGGATCTGGTTCTGGTCTGGTTCAGGTTCTGGGTCAGGTTCTGGATCTGGTTCTGGTCTGGTTCAGGTTCTGGGTCAGGTTCTGGATCTGGTTTGGGTCTGGTTCAGGTTCTGGGTCTGGTTCTGGGTCAGGTTCTGGATCTGGTTGTGGATCTGGTCTGTTCTGGGTCTGGTTCTGGTCTGGTTCTGTTGTGGGTCAGGTTCTGTTCTGGATCTGGTTTTGGTCTGGTTCAGGTTCTGGGTCAGGTTCTGGATCTGGTTCTGGATCTGGTCTGTTCTGGATCTGGTTCTGTTCTGGGTCAGGTTCTGGTTCTGGATCTGGGTCAGGTTCTGGATCTGGTTCTGGATCTGGTCTGTTCTGGATCTGGTTTTGGTCTGGTTCTGTTGTGGGTCAGGTTCTGGTCTGGATCTGGTTTTGGTCTGGTTCTGGTTCTGGGTCAGGTTCTGGATCTGGTGCTGGTCTGGTTCAGGTTCTGGGTCAGGTTCTGGATCTGGTTTTGGTCTGGTTCAGGTTCTGGGTCAGGTTCTGGATCTGGTTCTGGTCTGGTTCTGTTCTGGGTCAGGTTCTGTTCTGGATCTGGGTCTGGTTCTGGATCTGGGTCAGGTTCTGGATCTGGTTCTGGATCTGGTCTGTTCTGGATCTGGTTCTGTTCTGGGTCAGGTTCTGGTTCTGGATCTGGGTCAGGTTCTGGATCTGGTTCTGGTCTGGTTCTGTTCTGGGTCAGGTTCTGGATCTGGTTTTGGTCTGGTTCAGGTTCTGGGTCAGGTTCTGGATCTGGTTTTGGTCTGGTTCAGGTTCTGGGTCAGGTTCTGGATCTGGTTCTGGTCTGGTTCTGTTCTGGGTCAGGTTCTGGATCTGGTTTTGGTCTGGTCTGTTCTGGATCTGGTTTTGGTCTGGTTCTGTTCTGGGTCAGGTTCTGGTTCTGGATCTGGTCTGTTCTGGATCTGGTTCTGGTCTGGTTCTGTTCTGGGTCAGGTTCTGGTCTGGATCTGGGTCAGGTTCTGGATCTGGTTCTGGATCTGGTCTGTTCTGGGTCTGGTTCTGTTGTGGGTCAGGTTCTGTTCTGGATCTGGTTTTGGTCTGGTTCAGGTTCTGGGTCAGGTTCTGGATCTGGTTTTGGTCTGGGTCAGGTTCTGGATCTGGTTCTGGATCTGGTCTGTTCTGGATCTGGTTTTGGTCTGGTTCTGTTCTGAGTCAGGTTCTGGTTCTGGATCTGGGTCAGGTTCTGGATCTGGTTCTGGATCTGGTCTGTTCTGGATCTGGTTCTGGTCAGGTTCTGTTCTGGATCTGGTTTTGGACTGGTTCAGGTTCTGGGTCAGGTTCTGGATCTGGTTCTGGTCTGGTTCTGTTCTGGGTCAGGTTCTGGATCTGGTTTTGGTCTGGTTCAGGTTCTGGGTCAGGTTCTGGATCTGGTTTTGGTCTGGTTCAGGTTCTGGATCTGGTCTGTTCTGGAATCTGCTTCTGGTCTGGTTCTGTTCTGGGTCAGGTTCTGGATCTGGTTCTGGTCTGGTTCTGTTCTGGGTCAGGTTCTGGATCTGGTTCTGGTCTGGTTCAGGTTCTGGGTCAGGTTCTGGATCTGGTTCTGGTCTGGTTCTGTTGTGGGTCAGGTTCTGTTCTGGATCTGGTTTTGGTCTGGTTCAGGTTCTGGGTCAGGTTCTGGATCTGGTTCTGGTCTGGTTCTGTTCTGGGTCAGGTTCTGGGTCAGGTTCTGGATCTGGTTCTGGATCTGGTTCTGGATCTGGTCTGTTCTGGATCTGGTTTTGGTCTGGTTCTGTTCTGGGTCAGGTTCTGGTTCTGGATCTGGTCTGTTCTGGATCTGGTTCTGGTGTGGTTCTGTTGTGGGTCAGGTTCTGTTCTGGATCTGGTTTTGGTCTGGTTCAGGTTCTGGGTCAGGTTCTGGATCTGGTTCTGGTCTGGTTCTGTTCTGGGTCAGGTTCTGGATCTGGTTTTGGTCTGGTTCAGGTTCTGGGTCAGGTTCTGGTTCTGGATCTGGTCTGTTCTGGATCTGGTTCTGGTCTGGTTCTGTTGTGGGTCAGGTTCTGTTCTGGATCTGGTTTTGGTCTGGTTCAGGTTCTGGGTCAGGTTCTGGATCTGGTTCTGGATCTGGTCTGTTCTGGATCTGGTTTTGGTCTGGTTCTGTTCTGGGTCAGGTTCTGGATCTGGTTCTGGTCTGGTTCTGTTCTGGGTCAGGTTCTGGTTCTGGATCTGGTCTGGTTCAGGTTCTGGGTCAGGTTCTGGATCTGGTTCTGGTCTGGTTCTGTTCTGGGTCAGGTTCTGGATCTGGTTCTGGTCTGGTTCAGGTTCTGGGTCAGGTTCTTGATCTGGTTCTGGATCTGGTCTGTTCTGGGTCTGGTTCTGTTGTGGGTCAGGTTCTGTTCTGGATCTGGTTCTGGTCTGGTTCAGGTTCTGGGTCAGGTTCTGGATCTGGTTTTGGTCTGGTTCAGGTTCTGGGTCAGGTTCTGGATCTGGTCTGTTCTGGATCTGGTTTTGGTCTGGTTCTGTTCTGGGTCAGGTTCTGGATCTGGTTCTGGTCTGGTTCTGTTCTGGGTCAGGTTCTGGATCTGGTTCTGGTCTGGTTCAGGTTCTGGATCTGGTTCTGGTTCTGTTGTGGGTCAGGTTCTGTTCTGGATCTGGTTTTGGTGTGGTTCAGGTTCTGGGTCAGGTTCTGGATCTGGTTTTGGTCTGGGTCAGGTTCTGGATCTGGTTCTGGATCTGGTCTGTTCTGGATCTGGTTTTGGTCTGGTTCTGTTCTGGTTCAGGTTCTGATCTGGTTCTGGTCTGGTTCTGTGCTGGGTCAGGTTCTGGATCTGGTTTTGGTCTGGTTCAGGTTCTGGGTCAGGTTCTGGATCTGGTTCTGGATCTGGTCTGTTCTGGAATCTGTTCTGGTCTGGTTCTGTTCTGGGTCAGGTTCTGTTCTGGATCTGGTTCTGGTCTGGTCAGGTTCTGGGTCAGGTTCTGGATCTGGTTCTGGTCTGGTTCAGGTTCTGGGTCAGGTTCTGGATCTGGTTTTGGTCTGGTTCAGGTTCTGGGTCAGGTTCTGGATCTGGTTTTGGTCTGGTTCAGGTTCTGGGTCAGGTTCTGGTCTGGTTCAGGTTCTGGGTCAGGTTCTGGATCTGGTTCTGGATCTGGTCTGTTCTGGGTCTGGTTCTGTTGTGGGTCAGGTTCTGTTCTGGATCTGGTTTTGGTCTGGTTCAGGTTCTGGGTCAGGTTCTGGATCTGGTTTTGGTCTGGGTCAGGTTCTGGGTCTGGTTCTGGATCGGGTTGGGGTCTGGTTCGGTTCTGGATCAGGTTCTGGATCTGGTCTGTTCTGGAATCTGGTTCTGGTCTGGTTCTGTTCTGGGTCAGGTTCTGGATCTGGTTTTGGTCTGGTTCAGGTTCTGGGTCAGGTTCTGGATCTGGTTTTGGTCTGGTTCAGGTTCTGGGTCTGGTTCTGGTCTGGTTCAGGTTCTGGATCTGGTTTTGGTCTGGTTCTGTTCTGGGTCAGGTTCTGGATCTGGTTCTGGATCTGGTCTGTTCTGGATCTGGTTCTGGTCTGGTTCTGTTCTGGGTCTGGTTCTGGATCTGGTTTTGGTCTGGTTCTGTTCTGGGTCAGGTTCTGGATCTGGTCTGTTCTGGAATCTGCTTCTGGTCTGGTTCTGTTCTGGGTCAGGTTCTGGATCTGGATCTGGTCTGGTTCAGGTTCTGGGTCAGGTTCTGGATCTGGTTCTGGTCTGGTCTGTTCTGGATCTGGTTTTGGTCTGGTTCTGTTCTGGGTCAGGTTCTGGATCTGGTTCTGGTCTGGTTCTGTTCTGGGTCAGGTTCTGGATCTGGTTTTGGTCTGGTTCTGTTCTGGGTCAGGTTCTGGATCTGGTTCTGGATCTGGTCTGTTCTGGTTCTGGATCTGGTTCTGGTCAGGTTCTGTTCTGGATCTGGTTTTGGTCTGGTTCAGGTTCTGGGTCAGGTTCTGGATCTGGTTCTGGTCTGGTTCAGGTTCTGGGTCAGGTTCTTGATCTGGTTCTGGTCTGGTTCTGTTGTGGGTCAGGTTCTTTTCTGGATCTGGTTTTGGTCTGGTTCAGGTTCTGGGTCAGGTTCTGGATCTGGTTCTGGTCTGGGTCAGGGTCAGGGTCAGGATCTGGTCTGTTCTGGATCTGGTTCTGGTCTGGTTCTGTTGTGGGTCAGGTTCTGTTCTGGATCTGGTTTTGGTCTGGTTCAGGTTCTGGGTCAGGTTCTGGATCTGGTTCTGGTCTGGTTCTGTTCTGGGTCAGGTTCTGGATCTGGTTTTGGTCTGGGTCAGGTTCTGGATCTGGTTCTGGATCTGGTCTGTTCTGGATCTGGTTTTGGTCTGGTTCTGTTCTGGGTCCGGTTCTGGTTCTGGATCTGGTCTGTTCTGGATCTGGTTCTGTTCTGGGTCAGGTTCTGGTTCTGGATCTGGGTCAGGTTCTGGATCTGGTTCTGGATCTGGTCTGTTCTGGATCTGGTTCTGGTCAGGTTCTGTTCTGGATCTGGTTTTGGTCTGGGTCAGGTTCTGGATCTGGTTCTGGTCTGGTTCTGTTCTGGGTCTGGTTCTGGATCTGGTTTTGGTCTGGTTCTGTTCTGGGTATCTGGTTCTGGTCTGGTTCTGGATCTGGTTCTGGTCTGGTTCAGGTTCTGGGTCAGGTTCTGGATCTGGTTTTGGTCTGGTTCAGGTTCTGGGTCAGGTTCTGGATCTGGTTTTGGTCTGGTTCTGTTCTGGGTCAGGTTCTGGATCTGGATCTGGTCTGTTCTGGATCTGGTTCTGGTCTGGTTCTGTTGTGGGTCAGGTTCTGTTCTGGATCTGGTTTTGGTCTGGTTCAGGTTCTGGGTCAGGTTCTGGATCTGGTTTTGGTCTGGGTCAGGTTCTGGATCTGGTTCTGGATCTGGTCTGTTCTGGATCTGGTTTTGGTCTGGTTCTGTTCTGGGTCCGGTTCTGGTTCTGGATCTGGTCTGTTCTGGATCTGGTTCTGGTCTGGTTCAGGTTCTGGGTCAGGTTCTGGATCTGGTTCTGGTCTGGTTCTGTTCTGGGTCAGGTTCTGGATCTGGTTTTGGTCTGGTTCAGGTTGTGGGTCAGGTTCTGGATCTGGTTCTGGATCTGGTCTGTTCTGGATCTGGTTTTGGTCTGGTTCTGTTCTGGGTCAGGTTCTGGTTCTGGATCTGGTCTGTTCTGGATCTGGTTCTGGTCTGGTTCTGTTGTGGGTCAGGTTCTGTTCTGGATCTGGTTTTGGTCTGGTTCAGGTTCTAGGTCAGGTTCTGGATCTGGTTCTGGTCTGGTTCTGTTCTGGGTCAGGTTCTGGGTCAGGTTCTGGATCTGGTTCTGGATCTGGTTCTGTTCTGGGTCAGGTTCTGGAATCTGGTTCTGGTCTGGTTCTGTTCTGGGTCAGGTTCTGGTTCTGGATCTGGTCTGGTTCAGGTTCTGGGTCAGGTTCTGGATCTGGTTCTGGTCTGGTTCTGTTCTGGGTCAGGTTCTGGTTCTGGATCTGGTCTGGTTCAGGTTCTGGGTCAGGTTCTGGATCTGGTTCTGGTCTGGTTCTGTTCTGGGTCAGGTTCTGGATCTGGTTGTGGTCTGGTTCTGTTCTGGGTCAGGTTCTGGTTCTGGATCTGGTCTGGTTCAGGTTCTGGGTCAGGTTCTGGATCTGGTTGTGGTCTGGTTCAGGTTCTGGGTCAGGTTCTGGATCTGGTTTTGGTCTGGTTCTGTTCTGGGTCAGGTTCTGGATCTGGTCTGTTCTGGAATCTGGTTTTGGTCTGGTTCTGTTCTGGGTCAGGTTCTGGATCTGGTCTGTTCTGGAATCTGGTTCTGGATCTGGTTCTAGTCTGGGTCAGGTTCTGGATCTGGTTCTGGTCTGGTTCTGTTCTGGGTCAGGTTCTGGATCTGGTTTTGGTCTGGTTCTGTTCTGGGTCAGGTTCTGGATCTGGTCTGTTCTGGTTCTGTTCTGGGTCAGGTTCTGGATCTGGTTCTGGATCTGGTCTGTTCTGGAATCTGGTTCTGGTCTGGTTCTGTTCTGGGTCAGGTTCTGGTTCTGGATCTGGTCTGGTTCAGGTTCTGGGTCAGGTTCTGGATCTGGTTTTGGTCTGGTTCAGGTTCTGGGTCAGGTTCTGGATCTGGTTCTGGTCTGGTTCTGTTCTGGGTCAGGTTCTGGATCTGGTTCTGGTCTGGTTCAGGTTCTGGGTCAGGTTCTGGATCTGGTTCTGGTCTGGTTCTGTTCTGGGTCAGGTTCTGGATCTGGTTTTGGTCTGGTTCAGGTTCTGGGTCAGGTTCTGGATCTGGTTTTGGTCTGGTTCTGTTCTGGGTCAGGTTCTGGATCTGTTTGTGGTCTGGTTCTGTTCTGGGTCAGGTTCTGGATCTGGTTGTGGTCTGGTTCTGTTCTGGGTCAGGTTCTGGATCTGGTTCTGGTCTGGTTCCAGTCCCAGTCCTAACCTGGTCATGAGCTTTGGGTACTGACTGAAACAACGACATCCCAGATACAAGCGGCTGAAACGAGTCCGTTATGTAGCAGAATAAACCGTTGAGTTTATCGTACCCACCTTCTGTGAAATATTCAGTCTATTTAAGGATTTATGAGGCTTCTCTGAGCCTGATACCTTTTCTTATAGCTGGAATTAATTCGACAGGTTTGACTAGGTTCATCTAATAGCAGTGAGTTAACTTACGTACCTTTTTGTTGATGAATGGAAGTCGTTGAATAAAATCTTTTGGAATTTATTACAAAAGCTGACGACAGTACAAACATTTAACTGAGGTAGGAAAAGAGTAAGCTGTTTAAACACGGTGGTATGGTGTTCTAAGTTGGTTACTTTGAGATTAACGGCTGAGTCGGTGATGTTTGGACTGGGGTTGTTCATTTAGATTAAGGAGTGAATGGAGGGAGTTACTGGTGGATCAGTGGACGTGTTGGAGTGAGCTAGTTGTTAGCTTTATCAACAGGCCTTTGGTTTACCAGCTTGAGGTTCTTACCGACGCCACCGGTCCCAGTGTATCGTAGACTGGCGGGGTGGAGGAGATCGGTGGGAAGCGGATGACCCCCCTCTGACCTATCCTGGCCGTTCGGGGACCCTCCGGTCGCCGACCGGCGCCCAGTTGCATCCGGGATCCGGGAGCTCAGCAGAGCCATGGCTGGTTTGGAGCATCAAAGGCTGGAGTCCCCATGTTGGTACGAGCAAAGACAGGGGGTGTGTCTTCTCAGGGGAAATAGTGGATCGGCCTGCAGGGCCGGTCCACTCTGACAGGTTCAGCTGTGTAGCTTAGAAAAACAGCTGAGACGTGACTCATGGGAGCTTGATGAGAACTAACTGTGGATCAGCTAGTGGAAAGCTTAAGATGGATCCTACGTTACGTGGACCAATCAGGAGATGTTACCAATATCACATGACCCAAGCCTTTAACCTCTGAGGTACCACTTCTGATGAAGGCCGCAGGAGCGAGTCGAAACATGTCAAGGTAAAAACTTACGCAAAAACATACATGTCTGAGAAAGGAACTTATAAGCATTTTTGAAGAAAAAGAAGACATAATGAACACAGTAAAGTATTTGAAACGAGTTTCCTCAGTAGGGGGGTCGGGATCAGCCTTACAGACAGGGTCAGGAGCTCGGACATCCGGGAGAGACTCGGAGTAGAACCGCTGCTCCTCCATGTAGAGAGGAGCCAGCTGAGGTGGTTCATCTGGTCAGGACGGCTCCTGGACGCCTCCCCAGGTTGACCCAGGACACGTTGGAGACAGAACATCTTCGATCTGGCCTGGGAACACCTTGGGGTCCTGGTGGAGGAGCTGGTGGAGGTGGCCACGGAGAGGAGACTCCCTAGTTGAGATGGTGCCCCTGAGACCTGGACCCGTATAGAGATGGAGAAGAGAGCAGTGTCTGGACCTGGACCAGCTGTGGACAGCAGGAGTGAGGACTCAGAGCAGGAACCTTCAGATGCTACTTAAGGAGGCAACAACTTTAGAACAATCTAGGTGTCTTTTCTGAGAAGGGGCATGACCCGGGTACTGAGGGGGGGTCTGAAAAGCTTTAGGTTTTACAGATGACTCTAATAGTCTGTCAGAAAACATCCAGCTCTAGACGTTCTGGGGTTCAATAGGATGATTTAAAGGTCCTAGTGTGATGTGAGGAGTAGAACTGATTCTATAGGAGAGAAATCCTCTGATGTTCAGGCTGACTCAACCTGTCAGAGTCAGGATGGAGGAACAGCTGATTTCTGGTAACAAGTGAAGTGTTTGAGATCTTTGGGGTCGTTTAAGATGCTGAAATGATGCAATACGCTGTGATGTGTAGAATCAACCCTTCATTTAAAGAGGATCAGACCCTTCAGAGACGCTGGCTTTAACGGTGTAGTAGACGGAATAAACCTCCTGTTTCTTTGATTCAAGTTCAGATTAGAGCAGAACATACATCCTGGTTCTGAGCCCAACACAACTCGCTCTTGGCGTTTTGTGTAAATTGGGTGGTGGAGGCCCCGCCCCTGGCCAGAGGTGGTGCTGGTGTTCAGGTGGTCTGACTGTGACTTGTTGTCCAGTTTTCATTACATATCTCCTCCAGAACGTGGGTCTGTGTGCAGGATGGCCTGTTCTTCCAGACCCTCCATGAAGAAGCTGCTCATCGCGGCAGACAGAAGGTCTCCCAGCAGAGCCTCTTTCTGTCTCTTTATTGTGTTTTTAATAGGTGGATTGGGCAGTAAACATCAGGAGGGAGTGGTCATGTGCTGTGAGGTTTCTTTAATGAGGCGTATGTGTCCTACTGTAGATCCACGGGATTATCAGGTGAGATGCTGTTCAATAGACCCCTTGACGCGTCACGTCCCGCCCCAGCTCCTGGCTTGAGGGCAGTTATTATCTGTCAGTTGTCAATAACTGGAGCTAAATGAAATCTATCAGCATGGTTAACACATGCAGCGCTGGAGGCTGCACAGGTCAATGAAAGCAGGACAGTAGCGTCACCTTTCACAGGTTTCATTTGTTTCTGTGTGGAGGGAGAGGACTTGGAGTGCTTCGTTTTGTGTTTCCGTTCACGGAGCTGATCAGAATAAACGGAGAATCTGTTCACCTCCAAAGACAAACGCTGTCACGGTAAACCTTCAACATCAACCCGCAGAAGAGATCCGGTTACTCCTTTGTAGCTTCAGCAGAGTGAAGTCCAGACGGCAGGTTCTGAGGACGTCATCCTCCGGAGCTGGTTAGCTCATTTAAACTGGTTCTGGATCTACTCATCGCCTACAACGCTCCCAGTAACATCACCCCTCCTGACCCTCTGCTCTCCTAAATCACCATCACCCCCCGCTGTCTCACACAACGTTTCAAAGCATCGGACCATTGGGGCCGGAGCTTTTCCTGTAGTGGGTCCCACCCTACGGAAGTCTCTCCCCCACACATCTGGCTCACTTCAGAGATTCACTCATTTACCGCCCGTTCATTCCTTTGACTCATTGGTTTTGTTTCCTGCTTCGTTTTCTTGATCTGTAAAGCGTCTTGGAGTTGTTAAAGTGATAATATGCAGTTTAGCTTGTTTTGGGCTCCCTCTGGTGTCCGTTTTAAATCACTGCATTAAAAAGTTACCAGATCGTTTCAGCTTCTAAACGCCTAAATCTAGCTGTTGAAATGTCTCCTCAGCCTTCAGAGCTTTCTACAGGAGCGGTTATTTACTCCTTCAAAGAAATCAGCTGTGTTCAAGCAGGGAGAGATGGAAAAATCAGGAATCATGAGCTAAAAACACTCCAGAGCTAGCATAACAGCTAGCCACTTTGGGTTAGCCTAACCCTCGTGAGACACGTGACTTCCTGGGTACCGTGACGGCGACGGAGATTTTGCAATCGTGGTATTCTGGATCTAACCACCAGATGGGGCTAAGTGACTTTTCATTAACTCTGTAAAGAGTCAGATTAGCACAGACTGGCTCAAGGAGAAGATTTAAACATATGAAAAAGTTGCATATTATCACTTTAAAAGCACTTTATAAAACGAGTTCTTATCTGGAAGCTTTGTGCTGAACACTGTTAGCTTTGAGATGGATATTTTTAAATAATTTAATTTTGAAACTTAAACATTTTTGTGTCCAAAGCAACTGTAACTGAACAGCTGTTATTATATTGCTGTAGTTATACACGTAAAGACCATGTTTGTAGTTTTTTATTTCTGTTTGAGAACGTGTCCCTATAAAAAGCAGCCTGCCCCCTCTACCCCCCCACCAATGTTGGTTATGGACTTCCACTGATCTACAGAAGTCGTATCTAATCCTAGGTTTTATTTAGTGAGCTTAAGTCACACAGGTCTGGAGTTGGGCTTATTGCCCCCCAGCGTTGGGCTGATGTACCCAGATCACATTCAGGGGGTCTAAGGGGTCATGGTTTTGAGTTCTTGTGCCAGTTGAGTTGCGTTGATGCAGTGGAGTTCTCTTAGTCCAGTAGAAGCTGGATAATCTCCACCAAGGCTTTAGACAGGTTTTATGTGACTGATCAATAAACCAAAGGTAAGGTTTGATAACCGAAAGGTAAAAAAAGTAACTAACAAGCTAACGTGTCTGAAAAGAAAAGAACAATAAAAATGATTGCTAAAAGAAGACACGATGAATCCCATGAAATATCTACTTCAAGAGACACGCCCCCAAAAAGTGATTTTTGTCTGTTTCCATTTTACTCATAGTGAGATCAGTGGGCAAAAACGATTAGTAACCAGCTGTTATCCTGACTCCTTTAGCATTAGCTTAGCATAAAACACTGTAAGTGAATGGTAACGACTAGCTAGGGTGACCAAACGTCCTCTTTACCCCGGACATGTCCTCTTTTCACATTCTGTCTGTGAGATAAGTGTCCAGGTTTTATCCATTTTCACTGGAAATAGGCATGTACTTAAACTAACTGAGTCCCTCTCACAGACAGGACAAACAGCGGTTCATGATATGTCATTTACAATATGTCTTGGGTCACTACTAAAAACACTTTTCCTGTATGTGCTGCTGGGAGACAATAGCTCAGTGGCTAAGACACTAGTCTCAAAACCTGGGGATTCTACGTTTGAGTCCCACTCCCGCTGGGAAAAGAAGTTTAATGTTTGTACTTGTTGACTTGTGAAAGCCTATCTGAAGCTGATTCTTCAAAACCACACAGAGACTACATACTTTAAATAGGTTTAAGTCCTCCTTAAGTATCAAAATGTTTCACGAAATCTAAATATGGTCACCCAACTAGCATTGTGAGAAGAAAAGTCCTTAAAAATCACTCAGTAATGACACTAATTCTGACTAGTGACCTCAGTAAACATACTGACTGCAAGTGAAAATAAAAAGTAACACAAAGGAATTAAAGGTACTATTTTAGACTAGGGACTACTTTATGACAAAGAACTGCTGTAAGCCTCCACTGAACGGAGCAAGGACATGATGCAGCGTCTCCATGGAGACCTACTTCTGTAAACACATATACGAACGTTGTTTTCAAACCTCAAAGAATAAGAAAAATAACACAAAGTCAGGAGCTGCTCAGAGATTATCTTAAAGAAATGCTAGCAGGTTTAGGCTAGTAGCCAGGATTTGTTTTTACAGACTGATGTTTTATTCATGGAGGGTCTTGTGTGGTGACTAAAACCAATCTGCCATGGGACACCCTACAGGGGCGAAAGGTGCCCCAGATAACAGCTCCTAGGATCATTAGGGAAGTCCAACTCCTCCATGATAAGGTAGAGGGTCAAAAAGGACCATCAGGAAAACTCAGGTTTCCATGTGGTCTTTGTTTACGTTTAGTGAATAATGACCCAATGAACCTGATGGGTATTTTTCTACACATCCATCCATCATCATCATCATCATCCATCTCTCCCTCCTTCTTTTTGTGTTTATCGACTTTTGATGGATCTGTTTTGTGTTTGTTGTGAACAGAAGAGGTTCTGAGAGACCAGAATCAGAATACACAGACAAACTCCAGCATTACACCAGCGGTCACGGTTAGTCACCACCCTCATGTGTTCGTCATAGTTAGGGAAATGAGCTGGGTACTAGCTGTGGGTTAGTGTTAGTAGAGACTAGAGCTGGTAACTGGTTACTAGCTGTGGGTTAGTGTTAGTACAGACTAGAACTGGCAACTAGTTGTGGGTTAGTGTTAGTAGAGAATAGAACTGGTAACTAGTTGTGGGTTAGTGTTAGTAGAGACTAGAACTGGCAACTAGTTGTGGGTTAGTGTTAGTAGAGACTAGAGCTGGTAACTGGTTACTAGCTGTGGGTTAGTGTTAGTACAGACTAGAGCTGCTAACTAGCTGTGGGTTAGTGTTAGTAGAGACTAGAGCCGGTAACTAGCTGTGGGTTAGTGTTAGTAGAGACTAGAGCTGGTAACTAGCTGTGGGTTAGTGTTAGTAGAGACTAGAGCTGCTAACTAGCTGTGGGTTAGTGTTAGTAGAGACTAGAGCTGGTAACTAGCTGTGGGTTAGGGTTAGTAGAGACTAGAACTGGTAACTGGTTACTAGCTGTGGGTTAGTGTTAGTAGAGACTAGAACTGGTAACTGGTAACTAGTTGTGGGTTAGTGTTAGTAGAGACTAGAACTGGCAACTAGTTGTGGGTTAGTGTTAGTAGAGACTAGAACTGGTAACTGGTAACTAGTTGTGGGTTAGTGTTAGTAGAGACTAGAACTGGCAACTAGTTGTGGGTTAGTGTTAGTAGAGACTAGAACTGGTAACTGGTAACTAGTTGTGGGTTAGTGTTAGTACAGAACAGACGGGTCAACTCTGATTTCCTGTTTCTAGTGTCTCCAGGAGTGAAGATCTACATCGACCCCTTCACATATGAAGACCCAAATGAAGCCGTCAGAGAGTTTGCTAAGGAGATCGACATTTCCTGTGTCAAGATAGAGCAAGTGATTGGTGCAGGTAAGAAACACCTGAGAACCTGATTGTGTTTGGTCCTGTTTTGTGATGCACTTTGTGATTTTTTTTTCTGTGAAAGGTGCTATATAAATAAACTTTACTTACTTACTATAGATTCGTAGAGTGTCTGTGAGGTGTGTGGTCCAGTCCTACACACCTCCTACCAATGATTGGTCTTGTTTTGGGACTTTCTGAGGAACCTGAAGTTCTCTGGAGAGAACCTCAAGCTTCAGCATATTGTTACTTTAATTAAAAGTCGTGTTGAGTTTTAAAAAATGAAACAAGCTAAAGAATGGATCTGAGGCAGGTTTTTGTACACCCCTCCTGTCCTTTCAGGTGAGTTTGGAGAGGTCTGCAGCGGGAACCTCAGGCAGCCTGGAAAAAGAGAGATGCTGGTGGCCATAAAGACCCTGAAGGCAGGCTACACTGAGCGCCAAAGGCGAGACTTCCTGAGTGAGGCGTCCATCATGGGCCAGTTCGACCATCCAAACATCATTCATCTGGAGGGAGTAGTGACCAAAAGCAGCCCTGTGATGATCATCACAGAGTTCATGGAGAATGGATCTCTGGACTCTTTTCTTCGGGTAACAAACACACCTGTTCACTGATGGTTGGTCTCAGGAATACACACCCACTCTGGTTTACACTTACAGTATAAAGATCAGACAATAAAGTAACACAACAACACCACACACACACACACACACACACACACACACACACACACACACACACACACACACGCGCTGTGATGTCGGGTTAAGACAGTCCAACATTTTTGATTTCCCAGATTTGGAGCGGTCCCAGCATCCTTCTGAGTGGACCAAAGCACTTCTAACGTCTGATTATTGTCTTCAGAGACGTTACGTGATCAGGACCTCCCTGAGACTGTTAGATGGGAGAATCTGGGCAAAAAGCTGCTTAAGAATCTTCAAGAGACCTTAGTCTGGTTGCTTTAGTCTTTGTGGATCTGAAAGGTCTGCCTGAGGCCAGGCGGTTCTAACAGAACGTGTCCTGGGTCTGATGAGTCCTGAAGAATTCTATTTGTCTTCCTGAGACAACGGGAACTGTGCAATTCTTCAAGTGAGGGTAAAGGGCAGCCAGCTATCTGCTGGGTGGCCTTAATGACCCCGTAAAGCTGTTTTCTTTGGTCTACTGTGCAGCTGGAGAACCATGCACAGAGACACTAGACCAGGATACTCTCTACTGTGCAGTGATAGAAGGACACCAGCAGTTTCTCATGGATGTTGTTCTTCCTGAGAACCCTTGTTTGGGTCTTCTTACTGCCTCTACAGTGTGTGTACCCTGAGTCGGGTCCTCGCTGATGGTGACTACCAGGAAGTGGAAGTCTGAGACCCTGTCCACACGGTCCCCGGCTGGATGCTGTCTGTCTTCGTCCTGAAGTCCACGATGAGCTCCGTGGTCTTTGCTGTGTTGAGGAGCAGGTTGCTGTTTTCCACCTCATTCCTGTAGTCAGGCCCCCACCATAGATGAGCCCCACTGACACCACCAGGTCGGTGCACGGCATCAGTGGAGCTCCATGACCAGAGGGGGGACATGTGCTCTTTTAGGCTGACTGAAGACCAATCTGAACCATCTGTAGAGGTTTACCAGTCCAGACTGGAGACCAGTTAGAAGGACATTACAGTGGTCAAGGAGGGAGAGGACCATAGACTGGACCAGGAGCTGATGGTGGACTGGGTCAGGGACAACCTGATCTTCTAATGTTCATACCTAATGTTAATGTTGAGTACCAGTCCTGGTCTCTGAGTAAATCTAAGTGATCAAATGAGAACTAAATGTTGACCTGAGACTCTAATCCACTGATTTTTCTCCAAAGCAAAACGATGGCCAGTTCACTGTGATCCAGCTGGTGGGGATGCTGCGTGGTATAGCAGCAGGAATGAAGTACCTGTGTGACATGAACTATGTTCATCGAGACCTGGCAGCCAGAAACATCCTGGTCAACAGCAACCTGGTGTGTAAGGTGTCGGACTTCGGCCTGTCGCGCTTCCTAGAAGAAGACACTTCAGACCCGACCTACACCAGCGCCCTGGTGAGTTCTCCTCACAGACACCTCCACCCACTGCACCTCAAACAGGACCAGACTCAAACATGATGACACCTTTAGAGTATAGAATCAGTTATGAATGAAGTCATCACATCACTTCCAAAGATTCCTACATGAAACGCCTGTGAATCTCAGCAGTCGTTTAGTCAGGATCAGTTTGATGTTTAACCTGTTAAAGGTCTGGTTTACTAGTTTTTTATACTTTTCAGTGTTCTCTAGTGTAAATCAGAGCCTTAGGAGTCATTTTTATAAAGAAAAAAGCTGTGATGCTTCTATTCTCTGATGCAGAGGTCAGCAGGTTTCCTCATTATTATTAATGAGATGCACAACCCTCGCTTCTGATTGGCTCTACGTTGTTGATCCTGAAATCTGACGGTGAAATAACCTGGCAGCCAGTGGATAAACTGTCGGTGTAGCTTACTAAGCTAAGGGCCAAGGAAAAATGAGAAGAAGTGCTTATTCAGCATTTGTCAGTGAATGTTTCAGAATGGTAATATCTGCATGTGAACTGACATATTCTCCTAAAAGTCAAATTTTAGAGCTAAATTTTTAAGGGGGACATGTGGGTCATGGTGAAACGGCTTCAATTAAACCTGGTTCTCTCGTTTTGTTTCCTTTAGGGAGGAAAGATTCCCATCCGGTGGACCGCCCCGGAAGCCATTCAGTACAGGAAGTTCACGTCTTCCAGTGACTGCTGGAGCTACGGGGTAGTGATGTGGGAGGTGATGTCGTATGGAGAGAGGCCCTACTGGGACATGAGTAACCAGGATGTGAGTAAAGACTCCCTTAAGGAGCACCTTAAAGATAAAACGTCTCTAGTGTCACTATGAGATAGACAGCAGCACCTTCTGTAGTGTAAAACATGCAGAACAAATAAAAACAACAAACTGTCAAAAGAACATTTTTTTTTCAAATACTTTACTGTGTTCATTATGTCTTCTTTTCCAAATAGTTTATACGTTCTTTTTTTCAGACATGTATATTTTTTTGTAAGTTTTTACCTTGACATGTTTCGACTGCTCCTGCGGTCTTCATCAGAAGTGTCACTGGTGTTGGTGTGACGTGTCGCTTATCAGCTGTTCTTCCCGATGGGCGTGGCCAACCCCGATCTGTCAAATGTGCGGGGTTGGCCAGGAAACAGCAGAACGACTCACACGAACCACAAAAAAGAAAGCAGAACAGGAGAACCTAAAATCAGCCATCACAGACCATTGTAAAAGAAATAACCACATCATGGACTGGGAACAGGGGAGAGTCATACACACTGAGGAAAACCGATACAGACGTTGGATCAGGGAGGCAGTGGAGATAAGGAAGCGAGCCAAGTGGTCCATCAACCGAGACGAGGGGGCCTACCAGCTGTCTCACACCTGGGATTCACTGCTCCAGGGACCAGCCGGTGGAGATGGGCGTGGCCAACCCCGCACATTTGACAGATCGGGGTTGGCCACGCCCATCGGGAAGAACAGCTGATAAGCGACACGTCACACCAACACCAGTGACACTTCTGATGAAGACCGCAGGAGCAGTCGAAACATGTCAAGGTAAAAACTTACAAAAAAATATACATGTCTGAAAAAAAGAACGTATAAACTATGTCAAAAGAACAGTTTAAAAAGAACAGAAAAAAAAGATATTAGTTCTACAAGGTCAGGGAGCACAGATCTCAGGTCTACAATACCATGGAAGAAAGAGGATGAAAGGACTTATTATACAGTCAGATACAAGCGGCCAAAATGAGTTTCCTCCACAGGGTGGCCGGGATCAGCCTTAGGGATAGGAAGAGGAGCTTGGACATTCAGGAGAGACTCGGAGAACCACTGATCCTCCACATCGAGAGGAGCCAGCTGAGGTGGTTCAGGCATCTGGTCAGGATGCCTCCTGGACGCCTCCCTGGGGAGGTGTTTCAGGCATATCCTTCCAGCAGGAGGTCCCCGGGTCGACCCTGGACATGTTGGAGAAAGTACATCTTCAACCTGGCCTGGGAACACCTTGGGGTCCTGCTGGAGATGCTGGTGGAGGTGGCTGGGGAGAGGACGGTCTGGGACACCCTAGTGACCCGGACCCGGATAGGTGGAAAAAGACGAGATGAGTCCGATACCCAGTGTGGGTTATTGCACATTGTCAGGTATTGCACAGTAGTGAGGAACAGTAGTGATGAACAGTAGTGGTAAACAGTAGTGGTGAACAGTAGTGATGAACAGTAGTGGTGAACAGTAGTGATGAACAGAAGTAGTGAACAGTAGCGGTGGACAGTAGCGATGAACAGTAGCGGTGAACAGTAGTGGTGAAAAGTAGCGATGAACAGTAGCGATGAACAGTAGCGATGAACAGTGGCGATGAACAGTAGTGGTGAACAGTAGTGGTGAACAGTGGTGGTGAACAGTAGTGGTGAACAGTGGTGGTAAGCAGTAGTGATGGACAGTAGTGATGAACAGTAGTGGTGAACAGTGGTGGTGAACAGTGGTGGTGAACAGTAGTGGTGAACAGTGGTGGTGAACAGTGGTGGTGAACAGTGGTGGTGAACAGTGGTGGTGAACAGTGGTGGTGAACAGTGGTGGTGAACAGTGGTGGTGAACAGTGGTGGTGAACAGTAGTGATGAACAGTGGCGATGAACAGTAGCGATGAACAGTAGCGACGAACAGTAGCGATGAACAGTAGTGATGAACAGTAGTGGTGAACAGTAGTGGTGAACAGTAGCGACGAACAGTAGCGACGAACAGTAGCGATGAACAGTAGCGATGAACAGTAGCGATGAACAGTAGCGATGAACAGTAGTGGTGAACAGTAGCGGTGAACAGTAGTGGTGAACAGTAGCGGTGAACAGTAGCGGTGAACAGTAGCGATGAACAGTAGCGGTGAACAGTAGCGGTGAACAGTAGCGATGAACAGTAGCGGTGAACAGTAGCGGTGAACAGTAGCGGTGAACAGTAGCGATGAACAGTAGCGATGAACAGTAGTGGTGAACAGTAGCGGTGAACAGTAGTGGTGAACAGTAGCGATGAACAGTAGCGGTGAACAGTAGTGGTGAACAGTAGCGATGAACAGTAGCGATGAACAGTAGCGGTGAACAGTAGCCGTGAACAGTAGCGATGAACAGTAGCGATGAACAGTAGCGATGAACAGTAGTGGTGAACAGTAGCGGTGAACAGTAGCGGTGAACAGTAGCCGTGAACAGTAGCGATGAACAGTAGCGATGAACAGTAGCGATGAACAGTAGTGGTGAACAGTAGCGGTGAACAGTAGCGATGAACAGTAGCGGTGAACAGTAGTGGTGAACAGTAGTGGTGAACAGTAGTGGTGAACAGTAGCGATGAACAGTAGCGATGAACAGTAGTGGTGAACAGTAGCGGTGAACAGTAGCGGTGAACAGTAGCGATGAACAGTAGCGGTGAACAGTAGCGGTGAACAGTAGCGATGAACAGTAGCGGTGAACAGTAGCCGTGAACAGTAGCGATGAACAGTAGCGATGAACAGTAGCGATGAACAGTAGTGGTGAACAGTAGCGGTGAACAGTAGTGGTGAACAGTAGTGGTGAACAGTAGTGGTGAACAGTAGTGGTGAACAGTAGCGATGAACAGTAGCGATGAACAGTAGCGGTGAACAGTAGCCGTGAACAGTAGCGATGAACAGTAGCGATGAACAGTAGTGGTGAACAGTAGTGGTGAACAGTAGTGGTGAACAGTAGCGGTGAACAGTAGCGATGAACAGTAGTGATGAACAGTAGCGATGAACAGTAGTGGTGAACAGTAGCGATGAACAGTAGTGGTGAACAGTAGTGGTGAACAGTAGCGATGAACAGTAGCGATGAACAGTAGTGGTGAACAGTAGAGGTGAACAGTAGCGATGAACAGTAGTGGTGAA
>SSNR01000312.1:567383-583146 GCA_006937965.1 Callopanchax toddi | reverse complement strand
ATCAGAGCAGAGTTCTACAAGCTCCAGCAGTTCCTGAAGGAGGAAGAGGAGTCCAGACTGGCAGCTCTGAGGGAGGAAGAGGAGCAGAAGAGGAAGACTATCAGCAGAGAGATGAAGAGGATCCAGGAGCAGATCTCCTCTCTGTCAGACAGGATCTGTGCTGTTGAAGAAGAGCTGCAGAAAGACAACGTGCCGTTCCTCAGCAGCTATAAAGACACTCAGACCAGAACCAGGACCCACAGCTCACTGTCAGATCCACAGCTGGTCTCAGGAGCTCTGATAGATGTGGCCAAACACCTGGGCAACCTGTCCTTCACAGTCTGGGACAAGATGAAGGACAAGGTCCACTTCAGTCCTGTCATTCTGGACCCAAACTCTGCAGCCTGCTGTCTCTATGTGTCTGATGATCTGACCAGTGTGAGACATGGAGACTCATGGCAGCAGCTTCCTGACAATCCAGAGAGAAACATTAAATATGCTACTGTGTTTGGTTCTGAGGGCTTCAGCTCAGGGAGACACAGCTGGGAGGTGGAGGTGGGAGATCATCCTGACTGGAATGTTGGTTTGGTTAAAGAGTCAGTCGACAGGAAGGAAGAGATATTTGTTCCACCAAAATATGGATTCTGGTGTTTACTGCATCGCAGTGGAAAATACACCAATGTTGTTGGTCAGACTGTCTCAGTAAAGAAGAGTCTCCAGAGGATCAGAGTCCAGCTGGACTATAACAGAGGGGAGGTGTCCTTCTACAACCCTGAAGACCAGACTCACCTCTACACTCACAGAGACACTTTCACTGAGAAACTCTTCCCTTATTTTGGCATCGGACAGTCTGGAGACGCTAAAACCTCTGAGATCAAAATCTGTAAAACTGAGATGATGTGAAGTCGAAATGATCAGCTTTAGACATTCTGTGGTGATAAGGTTTTTTTTTTACATAATTACATTTTGTGCTTTATATATAGAGCTCGACGTATTGTTGTGGACAGTTTGCTTGAGGAATGTGAGATATTGTGTTTACAGGAAACATTTCTTCCTAAACAGGATTTAGAAAAACTTAACCAGTTTAATTCTAAATTTGTGGGAGTTGGGGAATCAACCACTGACCTCAGCACAGCTATAGTCAGAGGCAGAATACCTGGAGGAGTGGCTGTGCTCTGGGACAAAACACTAGATGCAGCGATAAAACCAATCAGATTGGGTGTAGATTGGTGTATTGGTATACAATATACTCAGAACAACAATAGCTTTGTCATCCTTAATATTTATACTCCATATGAATCTGCTGAAAATGAAGGAGAATATCTTAATAGGCTGGCCTATATTAACGCATTTATTCAAGGTCATAGTACCTGTAGTATATATGTTGTGGGAGACTTCAATGCTGATATATCAGATAGAAATTCCAAATTTGCTAAATACCTAACACAGATGTGTGAAGATAATAATCTTATACTATCAAGTAAAGTGTGTTTGCCAAGAGACAGCTACACATATATAAGTGAGGCGTGGCATAGTACATCATGGCTGGATCACTGCATTAGCACAGCTGATGGACATGCAGCTCTGGATAATTAAGTGTGGAACAACTGCCTGACATAGTGGACAATTATGACAATAATACTGATAACAGTATAAAATTAAACTGGTTAGCATTTAGTGATAAGGATATCTTGGCATATACTAATAACACAGATCAATATCTAAATAATATTTTGTTGGCTAAAGAAGCTATTTTGTGTAAAGATGTCGATTGTAAAAACCTGCAACATAAAGGTGAACTCTGCTCTATGTATGATGACATGGTGGAGGCTCTGTATGACAGTGGTAAACCATTTGATGTCAAGTTTAAGAATAAGCAGAAATATAAAGTCAGGCCTGGCTGGAAAGAACATGTAGCTACATTTCAGGATGAAGCTCGTGCAGCTTTTAAACTTTGGGATATAACGGGCAGACCCAAGCAAGGTCCAGAGTTTGAATGGAAAAAGCGTGCGAATGCTAGATATAAGTATGCAGTTCGTTTTATATCAAAAAACGAGCAGATCATGAGGGCAGATTCCATGGCCAGGAAAATGATGAGTCATAATAGCAAAGAGTTTTGGAAAGATGTAAAAACACTTAATAGCTGCAGATCGTCTCTACCAGGTACTGTTGAAGGCGTCTCTGGGGCTGATAATATTGTAGAAGTGTGGAGACAGCACTACCATGCTGTATTCAACGGTCTTAAAAGAGATACGTATGAGGATGATGCAGCTATAGACGATGACCCTATAAGTATAACGACCCATGAGGTATACGTAGCTATTCACAAACTATCTGGTAACAAGGCTTGTGGTTTGGATCACATCAGTGCAGAGCATCTGAAATATGCTAGTCCAAGACTAGCTCCTCTTTTAGCTCTTTGTTTTATGATTCATGGTATATTACCTGACTCAATGCTGGGAATTCTGCTGGTCCCAGTTATTAAGGACAAAGCTGGGAAGGTGACCAGTGTGGATAATTATAGGCCGATTGCCCTAGCCAGTATTATATCCAAAGTTTTTGAAATACTTCTACTTGAAAAGATGAGTGTGTATATTAATTCCATGGATAATCAGTTTGGCTTTAAGCCAAAACATGGTACTGATATGTGTATATATGCACTAAAAGAAATTGTGAACTGGTATAGAAACAAACATTCATCTGTTCTTATGTGCTTTCTTGATGCTTCTAAGGCCTTTGATCGAGTAAATCACAGGAAACTTTATGAAAAGTTAAAACAACGGGGGGTCCCTGGGAGTATTGTGAGGATCCTCACTTATTGGTATGACCATCAGACGATGCAGGTTAAATGGGGAGGCACCATCTCCACCCCCTTTGGAGTTAGCAGTGGTGTGAGGCAGGGAGGAATCCTGTCTCCTGTATTATTTAATCTGTATATGGACGATCTGTCGGTGCAGGTGAGAGCCTGTAACACAGGATGTCTGGTGGGTCAAACTCTGATCAACCATCTCATGTCTGCAGATGATCTGGTGATCTTCAGTCCAAGCAGTGCGGGTTTGCAGCAGCTACTGAATATGTGTAATGAATATGGGGCACAACATGATATTCAGTATAATGCTAGTAAAAGTGCTGTTGTGATCTGCAGAACAAAGCAGGATAAAAAGCTAAACTTCCCTCTGTTTAAACTGTCCAATAAGGACCTTAAAGTCTGTGAAAAGGTGAAATCCCTGGGCCACTGGATAAATGATCAAATGAGGGATGATGATGACATTCATAGGCAACGCTGTAAGCTCTATGCACAGGCCAACACGATAGCACGTAGGTTTGGTTTCTGTTCATCTCCAGTTAAGGTGACTCTGTTCAAAGCGTATTGCACATCATTGTACACTGCCCAGCTGTGGTCCTCATACAATAAAAGCAGCATGCAGAAGATGCAAGCTGCATACAATGATGCCCTACGAGTTGTTCTCAAAATACCCAGAGGGGGGAGTGCCAGCCAGATGTTTGTTACGGCTGGTGTGTGCACTTTTAAAGCTCTGTTAAGAAAGTGAATGTTCACCTTTAGAGAACGACTGGATAGTTCTGCTAACAGTAGAATCTCAGCATCAACCACTGATCCTGCTCTGAGTTGTTGTCGCTATTTATCCACTATAAGAAAGCACTGGTTGACATGTTTGGGTGAATATTCTCAGTCGTGAGTCGAGTTCATAGTAGGATTTTTATAGCAGTTTTATATTTTTTATAGGGTAAATGCCTTTTTATGTATTTTGTGTGTTTTGTTTTTTTAATCAACTATTTTATGTATTTTATTTTTTAGTCTGATTTTATCTGTTTTTATTTCCTGTTTTTATTCCTGGTTTTAGTATGTATTTCTTTTTTATGGACCTGGCGTCTGGTAATAAAGTTAATCAATCAATCAATCTCCAGTCTCACCCAGTGTGGCTAACCTCTACATGGAGGAAGTGGAAACAGAGCTCTGAACTCCTCCAATGGAGCAGCACCGAGCCACTGGTTCAGACATGTGGACGACACATGGGTCAAGATCCTGACTCCTGAAGTAGAAGCTTCACCAAACACATCAACGCTGTGGATCAAACATCAGGTCCACCAGGAGGACGGATCAAAACATCAGGTCCACCAGGAGGACGGATCAAAACATCAGGTCCACCAGGAGGACGGATCAAAACATCAGGTCCACCAGGAGGACGGATCAAAACATCAGGTCCACCAGGAGGACGGATCAAAACATCAGGTCCACCAGGAGGACGCACACAACAACAAACTGCCCTTCTTGGACGGCGCTGTACAAATTCAACAGGATGGAAGTCTCAGCACTGAGGTTTACAGGAAACCTCCTCACACAGACCAGTACCTGCATTTTGACTCCCATCAGCCACTGGGGCACACACTATCAGTTATCAGGACTTTACACCACCGAGCTGAGAACATTCCACCAGAACTGAAGAGAAACAAAAGGAACAGAAACACGTCAAAGAAGCTCTCCAGACCTGCAGGTACCCAAACTGGGCCTTCACTAAATCAAGAAAGAAATCTGGAAAAGACTCCACAGCAGCTACAAAAGACGAGGACAACAAGCGCTAAAGCTCCGTCATCCCATACGTAGCAGGAGTCTCAGAGACACTGAGAAGAGTTTTCTCCAAACACAGCATCCCAGTAAAGTTCCAACCCAACAACACCCTCAGACAGGAACTGGTCCATCCTGAGGACAAGACTCCCAGACAGAAGACCAGTGGTGTTGTTTCTGAGGACTGTTCAGACCTTTACACTGGAGACACTAAACAACAACTACACAAGAACATGTCTCAACACAGGAGAGACACATCATCAGGCCAGGACTCAGAGTCCACCTCAGAGACAAGGGACACACCTTTGAAAACGTCCACATTTTGGACAGAGAAGACCGATGGTCTGAGAGAGGAGTTAAAGAAGACATCTATGTCAAACGTGAAGAACCAGCTTTAACCAGAGGAGGACTCAGATTTCATCTCTCCACCTCCTACCAGTCTGCTCTGAACTTCATTCTCTCCTCTGATCAGAACACCTCACCAGGACTCCAGCTGAATACAGTGGAGCGAACACCTCCTCAAGGGGGAGAAGGAGGTGTGTCACAGACAGAGGAAGAGAAGACTCTCTCTCCTTTACTACAGACAGAACTGACAAAGCTACTGGGATGAGCAGAAACGTCTTCAGAGNAGCTCTATGCACAGGCCAACACGATAGCACGTAGGTTTGGTTTCTGTTCATCTCCAGTTAAGGTGACTCTGTTCAAAGCGTATTGCACATCAGTATACACTGCCCAGCTGTGGTCCTCATACAATAAAAGCAGCATGCAGAAGATGCAAGCTGCATACAATGATGCCCTACGAGTTGTTCTCAAAATACCCAGAGGGGGGAGTGCCAGCCAGATGTTTGTTACGGCTGGTGTGTGCACTTTTAAAGCTCTGTTAAGAAAGTGAATGTTCACCTTTAGAGAAGGACTGGATAGTTCTGCTAACAGTAGAATCTCAGCATCAACCACTGATCCTGCTCTGAGTTGTTGTCGCTATTTATCCACGATAAGAAAGCACTGGTTGACATGTTTGGGTGAATATTCTCAGTCGTGAGTCGAGTACATAGTAGGATTTTTATAGCAGTTTTATATTTTTTATAGGGTAAATGCCTTTTTATGCATTTTGTGTGTTTTGTTTTTTTAATCAACTATTTTATGTATTTTATTTTTTAGTCTGATTTTATCTGTTTTTATTCCTGGTTTTTAGTATGTATTTCTTTTTTATGGACCTGGCGTCTGGTAATAAAGTTAATCAATCAATCAATCAATCAAACTACTGTAGTAACACTCTTACTTCTGTACTAATACAACTGTGGAAATACTACTGTAGTAACACTCTTACTTCTGTACTAATACAACTGTAGAAATACTACTGTAGTAACACTCTTACTTCTGTACTAATACAACTGTAGAAATACTACTGTAGTAACACTCTTACTAATACTACTGTACTAATACTACTGTAGTAACACTCTTACTAATGCTACTGTATTAATACTACTGTAGTAACACTCTTACTAATGCTACTGTACTAATACTACTGTAGTAACACTCTTACTAATGCTACTGTGCTAATACTACTGTAGTAACACTTACTAATGCTACTGTATTAATACTACTGTAGTAAGACTCTTACTAATACTACTGTACTAATACTACTATACTATACTACTGTAGTAACACTGTTACTAATACTACTCTACTAATACTACTGTAGTAATACTTCTGTACTAATACTACTGTAGTAACACTTAAAATACTACTGTAGTAATACTACTGTACTAATACTACTGTACTAACACTTTTACTAATACTACTGTAGTAATACTACTGTTCTAATACTACTGTACTAACACTCTTACTAATACTACTGTAGTAATACTACTGTACTAACACTCTTACTTCTGTACTAATACTACTGTAGTAATACTACTGTACTAATACTACTGTACTAACACTCTTACTAATACTACTGTAGTAATACTACTGTACTAACACTCTTACTTCTGTACTAATACTACTGTAGTAATACTACTGTACTAATACTACTGTAGTAACACTCTTACTTCTGTACTAATACTACTGTAGTAGTACTCTTACTAATACTTCTGCACTAATACTACTGTAATAACACTCTTACTTTTGTACTAATACTACTGTACTAATACTACTGTACTAACACTCTTACTAATACTACTGTAGTAACACTTAGTGCTGTACTAAAACTACTGTACTAATATACTAATACTACTGTAGTAACACTCTTACTAATACTACTGTAGTAATACTACTGTAGTAATACTACTGTACTAATACTACTGTAGTAATACTACTGTACTAATACTATCGTACTAACACTCTTACTAATACTACTGTAGAAATACTATTGTAGTAACACTCTTAGTGCTGTACTAATACTACTGTACTAATACTACTGTAGTAACACTCTTACTTCTGTACTAATACTACTGTACTAACACTCTTACTAATACTACTGTACTAATACTACTGTAGTAACACTCTTACTAATGCTACTGTGCTAATACTACTGTAGTAACACTTACTAATGCTACTGTATTAATACTACTGTAGTAAGACTCTTACTAATACTACTGTACTAATACTACTATACTATACTACTGTAGTAACACTGTTACTAATACTACTCTACTAATACTACTGTAGTAATACTTCTGTACTAATACTACTGTAGTAACACTTAAAATACTACTGTAGTAATACTACTGTACTAATACTACTGTACTAACACTTTTACTTATACTACTGTAGTAATACTACTGTTCTAATACTACTGTACTAACACTCTTACTAATACTACTGTAGTAATACTACTGTACTAACACTCTTACTTCTGTACTAACACTACTGTAGTAATACTACTGTACTAATACTACTGTACTAACACTCTTACTTCTATACTAATACTACTGTAGTAATACTACTGTACTAATACTACTGTAGTAACACTCTTACTTCTGTACTAATACTACTGTAGTAGTACTCTTACTAATACTTCTGCACTAATACTATTGTAATAACACTCTTACTTTTGTACTAATACTACTGTACTAATACTACTGTACTAACACTCTTACTAATACTACTGTAGTAACACTTAGTGCTGTACTAATACTACTGTACTAATATACTAATACTACTGTAGTAACACTCTTACTAATACTACTGTACTAATACTACTGTAGTAATACTACTGTACTAATACTATCGTACTAACACTCTTACTAATACTACTGTAGAAATACTATTGTAGTAACACTCTTAGTGCTGTACTAATACTACTGTACTAATACTACTGTAGTAACACTCTTACTTCTGTACTAATACTACTGTACTAACACTCTTACTAATACTACTGTACTAATACTACTGTAGTAACACTCTTACTTCTGTACTAATACTACTGTACTAATACTACTGTAGTAACACTCTTACTTCTGTACTAATACTACTGGAGTAACACTCTTACTTCTGTACTAATACTACTGTACTAACACTCTTACTAATACTACTGTACTAATACTACTGTAGTAACACTCTTACTAATACTACTGTACTAATACCACTGTAGTAACACTCTTACTAATACTACTGTAGTAATACTACTGTACTAATACTTCTGTACTAATACTACTGTAGTAACACTCTTAAAATACTACTGTAGTAATACTACTGTACTAATACTACTGTACTAACACTTTTACTAAAACTACTATAGTAATACTAATGTACTAATACTACTGTACTAACACTCTTACTAATACTACTGTAGTAATACTACTGTACTAATACTACTGTACTAACACTCTTACTAATGCTACTGTACTAATACACTGTAGTAACACTATTAGTGCTGTACTAATACTACTGTAGTAATACTACTGTACTAATACTACTGTACTAACACTCTTATTAATACTACTGTAGTAATACTACTCTACTAATACTACTGTACTAACACTCACTAATACTACTGTACTAATACTACTGTACTAACACTCTTACTAATACTACTGTAGTAATACTAATGTACTAATACTACTGTAGTAACACTCTTTCTAATATTACTGTAGTAACACTCTTACTAATACTACTGTAGTAACACTCTTACTAATACTACTGTACTAACACTCTTACTAATACTACTGTAGTAATACTACTCTACTAATACTACTGTACTAACACTTACTAATACTACTGTACTAATACTACTGTACTAACACTTTTACTAAAACTACTGTAGTAATACTAATGTACTATTTCTACTGTACTAACACTCTTACTAATACTACTGTACTAATACTACTGTACTAATACTACTGTACTAATACTACTGTAGTAATACTACTGTACTAACACTCTTACTAATACTACTGTAGTAATACTAATGTACTAATACTACTGTAGTAACACTCTTTCTAATATTACTGTAGTAACACTCTTACTAATACTACTGTAGTAACACTCTTACTAATACTACTGTACTAACACTCTTACTAATACTACTGTAGTAATACTACTCTACTAATACTACTGTACTAACACTTACTAATACCTGTACTAATACTACTGTACTAACACTCTTACTAATACTACTGTAGTAATACTAATGCACTAATACTACTGTACTAACACTCTTACTAATGCTACTGTACTAATACTACTGTAGTAACACTCTTACTAATACTACTGTAGTAATACTACTGTACTAATACTACTGTACTAATACTACTGTATTAATACTACTGTATTAATACTTCTGTACTAATACTACTGTACTAATACTACTGTACTAACACTCTTACTAATACTACTGTAGTAATACTACTCTACTAATACTACTGTACTAACACTTACTAATACTACTGTACTAATACTACTGTACTAACACTTTTACTAAAACTACTGTAGTAATACTAATGTACTATTTCTACTGTACTAACACTCTTACTAATACTACTGTAGTAATACTACTGCACTAATACTACTGTACTAACACTCTTACTAATGCTACTGTACTAATACTACTGTAGTAACACTCAGTGCTGTACTAATACTACTGTAGTAATACTATTGTACTAATACTACTGTACTAACACTCTTACTAATACTACTGTAGTAATACTACTGTACTAATACTACTGTACTAACACTTTTACTAAAACTACTATAGTAATACTAATGTACTAATATTACTGTACTAAGACTCTAACTAATACTACTGTAGTAATACTACTGTACTAATACTACTGTACTAACACTCTAACTAATACTACTGTAGTAATACTATTGTACTAATACTACTGTACTAACACTCTTACTAATGCTACTGTACTAATACTACTGTAGTAACACTCTTAGTGCTGTACTAATACTACTGTAGTAATACTACTGTACTAACACTCTTACTAATACTACTGTACTAACACTCACTAATACTACTGTACTAACACTACTGTACTTACACTCTTACTAATACTACTGTAGTAAAACTAATGTACTAATACTACTGTAGTAACACTCTAATACTACTGTAGTAACACTCTTACTAATACTACTGTAGTAATACTCTTACTAATACTACTGTAGTAATACTCTTACTAATACTACTGTACTAACACTCTTACTAATACTACTGTAGTAATACTACTCTACTAATACTACTGTACTAACACTTACTAATACTACTGTACTAATACTACTGTACTAACACTTTTACTAAAACTACTGTAGTAATACTAATGTACTATTTCTACTGTACTAACACTCTTACTAATACTACTGTAGTAATACTACTGTACTAATACTACGGTACTAACACTCTTACTAATGCTACTGTACTAATACAACTGTAGTAACACTCTTAGTGCTGTACTAATACTACTGTACTAATACTACTGTACTAATACTACTGTACTAACACTCTTACTAATACTACTGTAGTAATACTACTGTACTAATACTACTGTACTAACACTTTTACTAATACTACTGTAGTAATACAACTGTAGTAACACTCTTAGTGCTGTACTAATACTTCTGTACTAATACTACTGTATTAATACTTCCGTAGTAATACTACTGTACTAATACTACTGTAAAATACTACTGTACTAATACTACTGTATTAATACTTCTGTACTAATACTACTGTAGTAATACTACTGTATTAATACTACTGTACTAATACTACTGTATTAATACTTCTGTACTAATACTACTGTACTAATACTACTGTACTAATACTACTGTAGTAATACTACTGTAGTAATACTACTGTATTAATACTTCTGTAGTAATACTACTGTACTAATACAACTGTAGTAATACTCTTACTAATACTACTGTACTAACACTCTTACTAATACTACTGTAGTAATACTACTCTACTAATACTACTGTACTAACACTTACTAATACTACTGTACTAATACTACTGTACTAACACTTTTACTAAAACTACTGTAGTAATACTAATGTACTAATACTACTGTACTAACACTCTTACTAATGCTACTGTACTAATACAACTGTAGTAACACTCTTAGTGCTGTACTAATACTACTGTAGTAATACTATTGTACTAATACTACTGTACTAACACTCTTACTAATACTACTGTACTAATACAACTGTAGTAACACTCTTAGTGCTGTACTAATACTACTGTAGTAATACTATTGTACTAATACTACTGTACTAACACTCTTACTAATACTACTGTAGTAATACTACTGTACTAATACTACTGTACTAACACTTACTAATACTACTGTACTAATACTACTGTACTAACACTTTTACTAAAACTACTGTAGTAATACTAATGTACTATTTCTACTGTACTAACACTCTTACTAATACTACTGTAGTAATACTACTGTACTAATACTACTGTACTAACACTCTTACTAATGCTACTGTACTAATACAACTGTAGTAACACTCTTAGTGCTGTACTAATACTACTGTAGTAATACTATTGTACTAATACTACTGTACTAACACTCTTTCTAATACTACTGTAGTAACACTCTTACTAATACTACTGTAGTAACACTCTTACTAATACTACTGTACTAACACTCTTACTAAAACTACTGTAGTAATACTAATGTACTATTTCTACTGTACTAACACTCTTACTAATACTACTGTAGTAATACTACTGTACTAATACTACTGTACTAACACTCTTACTAATGCTACTGTACTAATACAACTGTAGTAACACTCTTAGTGCTGTACTAATACTACTGTAGTAATACTACTGTACTAATACTACTGTAGTAACACTCTTTCTAATACTACTGTAGTAACACTCTTACTAATACTACTGTACTAACACTTACTAATACTACTGTACTAATACTACTGTACTAACACTTTTACTAAAACTACTGTAGTAATACTAATGTACTATTTCTACTGTACTAACACTCTTACTAATACTACTGTAGTAATACTACTGTACTAATACTACTGTACTAACACTCTTACTAATGCTACTGTACTAATACAACTGTAGTAACACTCTTAGTGCTGTACTAATACTACTGTAGTAATACTATTGTACTAATACTACTGTACTAACACTCTTACTAAAACTACTGTAGTAATACTAATGTACTATTTCTACTGTACTAACACTCTTACTAATACTACTGTAGTAATACTACTGTACTAATACTACTGTACTAACACTCTTACTAATGCTACTGTACTAATACAACTGTAGTAACACTCTTAGTGCTGTACTAATACTACTGTAGTAATACTACTCTACTAATACTACTGTACTAACACTTACTAATACTACTGTACTAACACTTTTACTAAAACTACTGTAGTAATACTACTGTATTAATACTACTGTACTAACACTCTTACTAATACTACTGTAGTAATACTACTGTACTAATACTACTGTACTAACACTTACTAATACTACTGTACTAACACTCTTACTAATACTACTGTAGTAATACTAATGTATTATTTCTACTGTACTAACACTCTTACTAATACTACTGTAGTAATACTACTGTACTAATACTACTGTACTAACACTCTTACTAATACTACTGTAGTAACACTACTGTACTAATACTACTGTACTAATACTACTGTAGTAATACTACTGTACCAATACAACTGTAGTAACACTCTTAGTGCTGTACTAATACTACTGTAGTAATACTATTGTACTAATACTACTGTACTAACACTCTTACTAAAACTACTGTAGTAATACTAATGTACTATTTCTACTGTACTAACACTCTTACTAATACTACTGTAGTAATACTACTGTACTAATACAACTGTAGTAACACTCTTAGTGCTGTACTAATACTACTGTAGTAATACTATTGTACTAATACTACTGTACTAACACTTACTAATACTACTGTACTAATACTACTGTACTAACACTCTTACTAATACTACTGTAGTAATACTACTGTACTAATACTACTGTTGTAATACTACTGTAGTAATACTACTGTACTAATCCTACTGTACTAATACTACTGTAGTAATACTACTGTACTAATACTACTGTACTAATACTACTGTAGTAATACTACTGTACTAATACTACTGTAGTAACACTCTTTCTAATACTACTGTAGTAACACTCTTACTAATACTACTGTAGTAACACTCTTACTAATACTACTGTACTAACACTCTTACTAATACTACTGTAGTAATACTACTCTACTAATACTACTGTACTAACACTTACTAATACTACTGTACTAACACTTTTACTAAAACTACTGTAGTAATACTAATGTACTATTTCTACTGTACTAACACTCTTACTAATACTACTGTAGTAATACTACTGTACTAATACTACTGTACTAACACTTTTACTAAAACTACTGTAGTAATACTAATGTATTATTTCTACTGTACTAACACTCTTACTAATACTACTGTAGTAATACTACTGTACTAATACTACTGTACTAACACTACTAATACTACTGTACTAATACTACTGTACTAACACTCTTACTAAAACTACTGTAGTAATACTAATGTACTATTTCTACTGTACTAACACTCTTACTAATACTACTGTAGTAATACTACTGTACTAATACTACTGTACTAACACTATTACTAATACTACTGTAGTAATACAACTGTAGTAACAAAATTAGTGATGTACTAATACTTCTGTAATAATAATACAGTATACTAATACTACTGTAGTAATACTACTGTACTAATACTACTGTACTAACACTTACTAATACTACTGTACTAACACTTTTACTAAAACTACTGTAGTAATACTAATGTACTATTTCTACTGTACTAACACTCTTACTAATACTACTGTAGTAATACTACTGTACTAATACTACTGTACTAACACTTTTACTAAAACTACTGTAGTAATACTAATGTACTATTTCTACTGTACTAACACTCTTACTAATACTACTGTAGTAATACTACTGTACTAATACTACTGTACTAACACTCTTACTAATGCTACTGTACTAATACAACTGTAGTAACACTCTTAGTGCTGTACTAATACTACTGTAGTAATACTATTGTACTAATACTACTGTACTAACACTCTTACTAATACTACTGTAGTAATACTACTGTACTAATACTACTGTACTAACACTTTTACTAATACTACTGTAGTAATACAACTGTAGTAACACTCTTAGTGCTGTACTAATACTTCTGTACTAATACTACTGTATTAATACTTCCGTAGTAATACAACTGTACTAATACTACTGTAAAATACTACTGTACTAATACTACTGTATTAATACTTCTGTACTAATACTACTGTAGTAATACTACTGTATTAATACTACTGTACTAATACTACTGTATTAATACTTCTGTACTAATACTACTGTACTAATACTACTGTACTAATACTACTGTAGTAATACTACTGTAGTAATACTACTGTATTAATACTTCTGTAGTAATACTACTGTACTAATACTACTGTAGTAATACTACTGTACTAATACTACTTTTTTAATACTACTGTATTAATACTTCTGTACTTATACTACTGTACTAATACTACTGTAGTAATACTACTGTACCAATACTACTGTACTAATACTACTGTACTAACACTCACTAATACTACTGTACTAATACTACTGTACTTACACTCTTACTAATACTACTGTAGTAAAACTAATGTACTAATACTACTGTACTAATACTACTGTACTAATACTACTGTAGTAATACTACTGTACTAATACTACTGTTGTAATACTACTGTAGTAATACTACTGTACTAATACTACTGTACTAATACTACTGTACTAACACTCTTACTAATACTACTGTAGTAATACTACTCTACTAATACTACTGTACTAACACTTACTAATACTACTGTACTAATACTACTGTACTAACACTTTTACTAAAACTACTGTAGTAATACTAATGTATTATTTCTACTGTACTAACACTCTTACTAATACTACTGTAGTAATACTACTGTACTAATACTACTGTACTAACACTCTTACTAATGCTACTGTACTAATACAACTGTAGTAACACTCTTTGTGCTGTACTAATACTACTGTAGTAATACTACTGTACTAATACTACTGTAGTAACACTCTTTCTAATACTACTGTAGTAACACTCTTACTAATACTACTGTAGTAACACTCTTACTAATACTACTGTACTAACACTCTTACTAATACTACTGTAGTAATACTACTCTACTAATACTACTGTACTAACACTTACTAATACTACTGTACTAACACTTTTACTAAAACTACTGTAGTAATACTAATGTACTATTTCTACTGTACTAACACTCTTACTAATACTACTGTAGTAATACTACTGTACTAATACTACTGTACTAACACTTTTACTAAAACTACTGTAGTAAGACTAATGTACTATTTCTACTGTACTAACACTCTTACTAATACTACTGTAGTAATACTACTGTACTAATACTACTGTACTAACACTCTTACTAATGCTACTGTACTAATACAACTGTAGTAACACTCTTAGTGCTGTACTAATACTACTGTAGTAATACTATTGTACTAATACTACTGTACTAACACTCTTACTAATACTACTGTAGTAATACTACTGTACTAATACTACTGTACTAACACT
>SSNR01000312.1:548084-567374 GCA_006937965.1 Callopanchax toddi | reverse complement strand
CCCAGCAGGTCGAGCTGCGGACCGCGAGTGAATCACCGCGGCTGAACCCGGTTCCGCGCCTCGGGTCTGTCAGCAGAGATCCGACCACGGAAGTGATAAAATGCCAGCAAGTTACACCAGGTTAGATCATTTTAGAACTCCAAACATTCAGCGATGAGCTGCGTTCAGGACGAGCTACATGGATCTGTAAAAAAAAATGAAAGAGTTTATAAAGAAGTTTCACAAAATGCAGCTGAAGGATTTGAGCAGACAGGAACAGTGTCGGAGAAATTAAAATCCCCATATAAGGACAGAGCTGGTATGACGTGATGATACGCATTTACGTTTAACCCCGCCTGCCGAGTGAGGGTCCGACAGTTGATGGAAACGCTCAACTGAAATAGCGGATCCGTACCGGACTACGAGGACCCTCCACCGAACCGTACCGTACCTCCCATGGAAACATAATAATAATAATAATAACTTTATTTATATAGCACCTTTCTCAGGCCAATGGCCACAAAGTGCTTTACAATAAAAACAATTATAAAAACACAAAGGATAAAACTTGATAAGAACATAATAAAACAAAAACATCATGCAACCTAAAATCAGTTCAAAGCCAGCCTGAATAAATGAGTTTTCAACTGCTTCCTAAAAGAATCAACAGAATCCAGGAGGTAAAGCGTTCCATAATCTTGGAGCCACTACTTTAAAAGATTGATCTCCCCTGGACTTAAAATGTGATCTAGGAACCTCCAACAGCCTCTGACTAGCAGACCTCAGACTACGAGGAGGACTGTAGGGTTTTAAAAGGTCTGAGATATAAACAGGGACCTGACCACAGAGGGCTTTAAAAGTAAAAACTAAAAGTTTAAAATGAATTCTAAAATGCACTGGTAACCAGTGCAGGGATCTTAAACTGGAGTAATGTGCTGACTCTTACGTGTGTTGGTTAAAAGCCTTGCAGCAGCGTTCTGAACTGACTGGAGGAGAGACAGATCTTTCTTATTCAAACATGTAAAAAGGCTGTTACTGTAATCAAGGCGAGATGAAATAAAATCATCTCTAGTTCAGCTTTTGACACTAGAGTTCTGATCTTAGAGATATTTTTCAGTTGAAAAAAGCAGTTACGGATTAATGTTCGTGAATGTCCCTCTAATGACACGGCAGAATCTAGAATGATACCAAGGTTTCTGACGTTTGGTTTAACAGAAGCAGCCAGAAAACCAAGGTGCTGCTTAATGTCACTCATTTGGTTCTCTGGAGCAAAAATTAGTGATTGAGTCTGATCAGAGTTCAACTGTAAATAGTTGTCACTAAGCCACTGTTTGACGTCGTTAAAACATTTTAAAAGAGAAGACAACTTAAAATATTCAGACGGTTTAAATGAGCAGCACAGCTGAATATCATCAGCATAAAAATGATAAGACACATCAGCAAACTGTCTGATCAGTTGGCCTAGGGGGAAAATATACAAAATGAACAGGATAGGGCCCAGCACTGAGCCCTGTGGAACCCCACAGGTCAGGTTCTGGGAGTCAGACATGATCTGGTTCACAAAGACACTAAAAGTTCTACCTGACAGGTAGGACTGGAACCACTCTAGGGCTACACCAGATACACCAACAGTATCATGAAGCCTTAGTCAGAACACTGTGGTCTACGGTGTCAAATGCTGAGGAAAGATCCAGGAGAACCATGACAGTGGGTTCTCCAGAGCCAGCTGACATCAAAATATCACTAGAGATTTTTAGTAGAGCCGTTTCTGTGGAGTGGAGCTTTCTGAAACCGGACTGAAACTGATCAAAAATCTCATATTTCTCCATAAAAGAAATCAGCTGTTCTGCCACCACTTTCTCAAAGACTTTAGAAATAAAAGGAGTCTTTGAGATCGGCCTGTAATTATGAAGCTGTGCTGGATCCAGATTGTTTTTTAATAATGGCTCAACGACAGCGTGTTTAAAGGAGCTAGGGAACACGCCGGATGAGAGTGATGAGTTACAGATGTCTACGATACAAGGACCAATGACAGGAAAAACCTTTTTAAACAACAGAACAGGAAGGGTGTCATTAGGACAGGTAGATGGTTTCATTCTGTCAATGATAGGTGAAAGGTCAGATAAGGTCACTGGGTCAAACGCTCTCAGAGACTGAGTGGGCTGAATGCTAGAAACAGAATGGGGACGTGTGGATGGACAGATGCTTCCTCTGATGTTAGTGACCTTCGTCACGAAAAACTGAAGAAAGTCATTACAGTCGTTTTGAGAGGACACAGGTGCTGTAGGGGTCAAAGGTGAAACAAGAGAGTTTATGGTGGAAAACAGGACCTTAGAGTTCTTCTGATTTAAGGAAATGAGATGAGAGAAATATTCTTTATAGATTCATTTAAAGAGAGCCAGAGTTCTTTGAGGTGGAGTCTGTGAACCTCCAGTTTAGTGGATTTCCACCTGACGACAGATTCTTCTGGATTTGCGAATAGCTTCATTAACCCAAGGAGAAGGTTTNCTGTACTAATACTACTGTAGTAATACTACTGTACTAATACTACTGTAGTAACACTCTTTCTAATACTACTGTAGTAACACTCTTACTAATACTACTGTAGTAACACTCTTACTAATACTACTGTACTAACACTCTTACTAATACTACTGTAGTAATACTACTCTACTAATACTACTGTACTAACACTTACTAATACTACTGTACTAATACTACTGTACTAACACTTTTACTAAAACTACTGTAGTAATACTAATGTACTATTTCTACTGTACTAACACTCTTACTAATACTACTGTAGTAATACTACTGTACTAATACTACTGTAGTAATACTACTGTAATAATACTACTGTACTAACACTCTTACTAATGCTACTGTACTAATACAACTGTAGTAACACTCTTAGTGCTGTACTAATACTACTGTAGTAATACTATTGTACTAATACTACTGTACTAACACTCTTACTAATACTACTGTAGTAATACTACTGTACTAATACTACTGTACTAACACTTTTACTAATACTACTGTACTAACACTTTTACTAAAACTACTGTAGTAAGACTAATGTACTATTTCTACTGTACTAACACTCTTACTAATACTACTGTAGTAATACTACTGTACTAATACTACTGTACTAACACTCTTACTAATGCTACTGTACTAATACAACTGTAGTAACACTCTTAGTGCTGTACTAATACTACTGTAGTAATACTATTGTACTAATACTACTGTACTAACACTCCTAATACTACTGTACTAATACTACTGTACTAACACTCTTACTAAAACTACTGTAGTAATACTAATGTACTATATCTACTGTACTAATACTCTTACTAATACTACTGTAGTAATACTACTGTACTAATACTACTGTACTAATACTACTGTAGTAATACTACTGTACTAATACTACTGTAGTAACACTTTTACTAAAACTACTGTAGTAAGACTAATGTACTATTTCTACTGTACTAACACTCTTACTAATACTACTGTAGTAATACTACTGTACTAATACTACTGTACTAACACTCTTACTAATGCTACTGTACTAATACAACTGTAGTAACACTCTTAGTGCTGTACTAATACTACTGTAGTAATACTATTGTACTAATACTACTGTACTAACACTCTTACTAATACTACTGTAGTAATACTACTGTACTAATACTACTGTATTAATACTTCTGTACTAATACTACTGTACTAATACTACTGTAGTAATACTACTGTACCAATACTACTGTAGTAATACTACTGTACTAATACTTCTGTACTAATACTACTTTTCTAATACTACTGTGTTAATACTACTGTAGTAATACTACTGTACTAATACTACTGTAGTAATACAACTGTACTAATACTACTGTAGTAATACTACTGTAGTAATACTACTGTACTAATATTACTGTAGTAATACTACTGTAGTAATACTACTGTAGTAATACTACTGTACAAATACTACTGTACTAATACTATTGTAGTAATACTACTGTACTAATACTACTGTAGTAATACTACTGTACTAATAATACTGTAGTAACACTCTTTCTAATACTACTGTAGTAACACTCTTACTAATACTACTGTAGTAACACTCTTACTAATACTACTGTACTAATACTTCTCTACTAATACTACTGTAGTAATACTACTGTACTAATACTACTGTACTAATACTACTGTAGTAATACTACTCTACTAATACTACTGTACTAACACTTACTAATACTACTGTACAAATACTACTGTACTAACACTTTTACTAAAACTACTGTAGTAATACTAATGTACTATTTCTACTGTACTAACACTCTTACTAATACTACTGTAGTAATACTACTGTACTAATACTACTGTACTAACACTTTTACTAAAACTACTGTAGTAATACTAATGTACTATTTCTACTGTACTAACACTCTTACTAATACTACTGTAGTAATACTACTGTACTAATACTACTGTACTAACACTCTTACTAATGCTACTGTACTAATACAACTGTAGTAACACTCTTAGTGCTGTACTAATACTACTGTAGTAATACTATTGTACTAATACTACTGTACTAACACTCTTACTAATACTACTGTAGTAATACTACTGTACTAATACTACTGTACTAACACTTTTACTAATATTACTGTAGTAATACAACTGTAGTAACACTCTTAGTGCTGTACTAATACTTCTGTACTAATACTACTGTATTAATACTTCTGTAGTAATACTACTGTACTAATACTACTGTAGTAATACTACTGTACCAATACTACTGTACTAATACTACTGTATTAATACTACTGTATTAATACTTCTGTACTAATACTACTGTACTAATACTGCTGTAGTAATACTACTGTATTAATACTTCTGTACTAATACTACTGTAGTAATACTACTGTACTAATACTACTGTGTTAATACTACTGTATTAATACTTCTGTACTAATACTACTGTACTAATACTACTGTAGTAATACTACTATAGTAATACTACTGTAGTAATACTACTGTACTAATACTACTGTACTAATACTACTGTAGTAACACTACTGTACTAATACTACTGTACTAATACTACTGTAGTAATACTACTGTAGTAAGTAGTAATACTACTGTAGTAATACTACTGTACTAATACTACTGTAGTAATACTACTGTACTAATACTACTGTACTAATACTACTGTAGTAATACTACTGTACTAATACTACTGTAGTAATACTTCTGTACTAATACTACTGTGTTAATACTACTGTATTAATACTACTGTACTAATACTACTGTACTAATACTACTGTAGTAATACTACTGTACTAATACTACTATAGTAATACTTCTGTACTAATACTACTGTGTTAATACTACTGTATTAATACTTCTGTACTAATACTACTGTACTAATACTACTGTAGTAATACTACTGTACCAATACTACTGTAGTAATACTACTGTAGTAATACTACTGTAGTAAGTAGTAATACTACTGTAGTAATACTACTGTACTAATACTACTGTACTAATACTACTGTAGTAATACTACTGTACTAATACTTCTGTACTAATACTACTGTAGTAACACTCTTAAAATACTACTGTAGTAATACTACTGTACTAATACTACTGTACTAACACTTTTACTAAAACTACTATAGTAATACTAATGTACTAATACTACTGTACTAACACTCTTACTAATACTACTGTAGTAATACTACTGTACTAATACTACTGTACTAACACTCTTACTAATGCTACTGTACTAATACACTGTAGTAACACTATTAGTGCTGTACTAATACTACTGTAGTAATACAACTGTACTAATACTACTGTACTAACACTCTTATTAATACTACTGTAGTAATACTACTCTACTAATACTACTGTACTAACACTCACTAATACTACTGTACTAATACTACTGTACTAACACTCTTACTAATACTACTGTAGTAATACTAATGTACTAATACTACTGTAGTAACACTCTTTCTAATATTACTGTAGTAACACTCTTACTAATACTACTGTACTAACACTCTTACTAATACTACTGTAGTAATATTACTCTACTAATACTACTGTACTAACACTTACTAATACTACTGTACTAATACTACTGTACTAACACTTTTACTAAAACTACTGTAGTAATACTAATGTACTATTTCTACTGTACTAACACTCTTACTAATACTACTGTAGTAATACTACTGCACTAATACTACTGTACTAACACTCTTACTAATGCTACTGTACTAATACTACTGTAGTAACACTCAGTGCTGTACTAATACTACTGTAGTAATACTATTGTACTAATACTACTGTACTAACACTCTTACTAATACTACTGTAGTAATACTACTGTACTAATACTACTGTACTAACACTCACTAATACTACTGTACTAATACTACTGTACTAACACTCTTACTAATACTACTGTAGTAATACTAATGTACTAATACTACTGTAGTAACACTCTTTCTAATATTACTGTAGTAACACTCTTACTAATACTGCTGTAGTAACACTCTTACTAATACTACTGTACTAACACTCTTACTAATACTACTGTAGTAATACTACTCTACTAATACTACTGAACTAACACTTACTAATACTACTGTACTAATACTACTGTACTAACACTTTTACTAAAACTACTGTAGTAATACTAATGTACTATTTCTACTGTACTAACACTCTTACTAATACTACTGTAGTAATACTACTGTACTAATACTACTGTATTAATACTTCTGTACTAATACTACTGTACTAATACTACTGTACTAATACTACTGTAGTAATACTACTCTACTAATACTACTGAACTAACACTTACTAATACTACTGTACTAATACTACTGTACTAACACTTTTACTAAAACTACTGTAGTAATACTAATGTACTATTTCTACTGTACTAACACTCTTACTAATACTACTGTAGTAATACTACTGCACTAATACTACTGTACTAACACTCTTACTAATGCTACTGTACTAATACTACTGTAGTAACACTCAGTGCTGTACTAATACTACTGTACTAATACTACTGTACTAACACTCTTACTAATACTACTGTAGTAATACTACTGTACTAATACTACTGTACTAACACTCTTACTAATACTACTGTACTAATACAACTGTAGTAACACTACTGTACTAATACTACTGTAGTAATACTATTGTACTAATACTACTGTACTAACACTCTTACTAATACTACTGTAGTAATACTACTGTACTAATACTACTGTGTTAATACTACTGTATTAATACTTCTGTACTAATACTACTGTACTAATACTACTGTAGTAATACTACTGTACCAATACTACTGTAGTAATACTACTGTACTAATACTTCTGTACTAATACCACTTTTCTAATACTACTGTGTTAATACTACTGTAGTAATACTACTGTACTAATACTACTGTACTAATACTACTGTACTAATACTACTGTAGTAATACTACTGTACTAATACTACTGTTGTAATACTACTGTAGTAATACTACTGTACTAATCCTACTGTACTAATACTACTGTAGTAATACTACTGTACTAATACTACTGTACTAATACTACTGTAGTAATACTACTGTACTAATACTACTGTAGTAACACTCTTTCTAATACTACTGTAGTAACACTCTTACTAATACTACTGTAGTAACACTCTTACTAATACTACTGTACTAACACTCTTACTAATACTACTGTAGTAATACTACTCTACTAATACTACTGTACTAATACTACTGTACTAATACTACTGTACTAATACTACTTACTAATACTACTGTAGTAATACTACTGTACTAATACTACTGTACTAACACTTTTACTAAAACTACTGTAGTAATACTAATGTACTATTTCTACTGTACTAACACTCTTACTAATGCTACTGTACTAATACAACTGTAGTAACACTCTTACTACTGTACTAATACTACTGTAGTAATACTACTGTACTAATACTACTGTACTAATACTACTGTAGTAATACTACTGTAGTAAGTAGTAATACTACTGTACTAATACTACTGTACTAATACTACTGTACTAATACTACTGTACTAACACTCTTACTAATACTACTGTAGTAATACTACTGTACTAATACTACTGTACTAACACTTACTAATACTACTGTAGTAATACTACTGTACTAACACTCTTACTAATACTACTGTAGTAATACTACTCTACTAATACTACTGTACTAACACTTACTAATACTACTGTACTAACACTCTTACTAATGCTACTGTACTAATACAACTGTAGTAACACTCTTAGTGCAGTACTAATACTACTGTAGTAATACTACTGTACTAATACTACTGTACTAATACTACTGTAGTAATACTACTGTACTAATACTACTGTACTAATACTACTGTAGTAACACTCTTTCTAATACTACTGTAGTAACACTCTTACTAATACTACTGTAGTAACACTCTTACTAATACTACTGTACTAACACTTACTAATACTACTGTACTAATACTACTGTACTAACACTCTTACTAATACTACTGTAGTAATACTACTGTACTAATACTACTGTACTAATACAACTGTAGTAACACTCTTAGTGCTGTACTAATACTACTGTAGTAATACTATTGTACTAATACTACTGTACTAACACTCTTACTAATACTACTGTAGTAATACTACTCTACTAATACTACTGTACTAACACTTACTAATACTACTGTACTAACACTTTTACTAAAACTACTGTAGTAATACTAATGTACTAATACTACTGTAGTAACACTCTTTCTAATACTACTGTACTAACACTCTTACTAATACTACTGTAGTAACACTACTCTACTAATACTACTGTACTAACACTCTTACTAATGCTACTGTACTAATACAACTGTAGTAACACTCTTAGTGCTGTACTAATACTACTGTAGTAATACTACTCTACTAATACTACTGTACTAACACTTACTAATACTACTGTACTAACACTTTTACTAAAACTACTGTAGTAATACTACTGTACTAATACTACTGTACTAATACTACTGTAGTAATCTACTGTACTAATACTACTGTACTAACACTCTTACTAATACTACTGTAGTAATACTACTGTACTAATACTACTGTACTAACACTCTTACTAATGCTACTGTACTAATACAACTGTAGTAACACTCTTAGTGCTGTACTAATACTACTGTAGTAATACTATTGTACTAATACTACTGTACTAACACTCTTACTAAAACTACTGTAGTAATACTAATGTACTATTTCTACTGTACTAACACTCTTACTAATACTACTGTAGTAATACTACTGTATTAATACTTCTGTACTAATACTACTGTACTAATACTACTGTAGTAATACTACTGTACCAATACTACTGTAGTAACACTCTTTCTAATACTACTGTAGTAACACTCGTACTAATACTACTGTACTAACACTCTTACTAATACTACTGTACTAATACAACTGTAGTAACACTCTTAGTGCTGTACTAATACTACTGTACTAATACTACTGTACTAACACTCTTACTAATACTACTGTAGTAATACTACTGTACTAATACTACTGTACTAACACTCTTACTAATACTACTGTAGTAACACTCTTACTAATACTACTGTACTAACACTCTTACTAATGCTACTGTACTAATACAACTGTAGTAATACTACTGTAGTAATACTACTGTAGTAATACTACTGTACTAATACTACTGTACTAATACTACTGTAGTAATACTAATGTACTATTTCTACTGTACTAACACTCTTACTAATACTACTGTAGTAATACTAATGTACTAATACTACTGTACTAACACTTTTCTAATATTACTGTAGTAACACTCTTACTAATACTACTGTACTAACACTCTTACTAATACTACTGTAGTAATACTACTGTACTAATACTACTGTAGTAACACTCTTTCTAATACTACTGTAGTAACACTCTTACTAATACTACTGTAGTAACACTCTTACTAATACTACTGTACTAACACTCTTACTAATACTACTGTAGTAATACTACTCTACTAATACTACTGTACTAACACTTACTAATACTACTGTACTAATACTACTGTACTAACACTCTTACTAATACTACTGTAGTAACACTCTTACTAATACTACTGTACTAATACTACTGTACTAATACTACTGTACTAACACTCTTACTAATACTACTGTAGTAATACTACTGTACTAATACTACTGTACTAACACTCTTACTAATGCTACTGTACTAATACTACTGTAGTAACACTCTTACTAATATTACTGTAGTAACACTCTACTAATACTACTGTACTAACACTTACTAATACTACTGTACTAATACTACTGTACTAACACTTTTACTAAAACTACTGTAGTAATACTAATGTACTATTTCTACTGTACTAATACTACTGTAGTAATACTACTGTACTAATACTACTGTACTAATACTACTGTAGTAATACTACTGTACTAATACTACTGTAGTAACACTCTTTCTAATACTACTGTAGTAACACTCTTACTAATACTACTGTACTAACACTCTTACTAATACTACTGTAGTAATACTACTGTACTAATACTACTGTACTAACACTTATAATACTACTGTACTAATACTACTGTACTAACACTTTTACTAAAACTACTGTAGTAATACTAATGTACTATTTCTACTGTACTAACACTCTTACTAATACTACTGTAGTAATACTACTGTACTAATACTACTGTACTAACACTTTTACTAATACTACTGTACTAATACAACTGTAGTAACACTCTTAGTGCTGTACTAATACTACTGTAGTAATACTATTGTACTAATACTACTGTACTAACACTTACTAATACTACTGTACTAATACTACTGTACTAACACTCTTACTAATACTACTGTAGTAATACTACTGTACTAATACTACTGTACTAACACTTACTAATACTACTGTACTAACACTCTAACTAATACTACTGTACTAAGACTAATGTACTAATACTACTGTACTAACACTCTTACTAATACTACTGTAGTAATACTACTGTACTAATACTACTGTACTAACACTCTTACTAATGCTACTGTACTAATACAACTGTAGTAACACTCTTAGTGCTGTACTAATACTACTGTAGTAATACTATTGTACTAATACTACTGTACTAACACTCTTACTAATACTACTGTACTAATACTACTCTACTAATACTACTGTACTAACACTTACTAAAACTACTGTACTAATACTACTGTACTAACACTTACTAAAACTACTGTACTAACACTTTTACTAAAACTACTGTAGTAATACTAATGTACTATTTCTACTGTACTAACACTCTTACTAATACTACTGTAGTAATACTACTGTACTAATACTACTGTACTAATACAACTGTAGTAACACTCTTAGTGCTGTACTAATACTACTGTAGTAATACTATTGTACTAATACTACTGTACTAACACTCTTACCAATACTACTGTAGTAATACTACTGTACTAATACTTCTGTACTAATACTACTTTTCTAATACTACTGTGTTAATACTACTGTAGTAATACTACTGTACTAATACTACTGTAGTAATACAACTGTACTAATACTACTGTAGTAATACTACTGTAGTAATACTACTGTACTAATATTACTGTAGTAATACTACTGTAGTAATACTACTGTAGTAATACTACTGTACTAATACTACTGTACTAATACTATTGTAGTAATACTACTGTACTAATACTACTGTAGTAATACTACTGTACTAATACTACTGTAGTAACACTCTTTCTAATACTACTGTAGTAACACTCTTACTAATACTACTGTAGTAACACTCTTACTAATACTACTGTACTAACACTCTTACTAATACTACTGTAGTAATACTACTCTACTAATACTACTGTACTAACACTTACTAATACTACTGTACTAATACTACTGTACTAACACTCTTACTAATACTACTGTAGTAATACTACTGTACTAATACTACTGTACTAACACTTTTACTAAAACTACTGTAGTAATACTAATGTACTATTTATACTGTACTAACACTCTTACTAATACTACTGTAGTAATACTTCTGTACTAATACTACTGTACTAACACTCTTACTAATGCTACTGTACTAATACAACTGTAGTAACACTCTTAGTGCTGTACTAATACTACTGTAGTAATACTATTGTACTAATACTACTGTACTAACACTCTTACTAATACTACTGTAGTAATACTACTGTACTAATACTACTGTACTAACACTTTTACTAATACTACTGTAGTAATACAACTGTAGTAACACTTATTGCTGTACTAATACTTCTGTACTAATACTACTGTATTAATACTTCTGTAGGAATACTACTGTACTAATACTACTGTACTAATACTACTGTAGTAATATTACTGTAGTAACACTCTTAGTGCTGTATTAATACTTCTGTACTAATACTACTGTATTAATACTTCCGTAGTAATACTCTGTACTAATACTACTGTACCAATACTACTGTACTAATACTACTGTATTAATACTTCTGTACTAATACTACTGTATTAATACTACTGTACTAATACTACTGTATTAATACTTCTGTACTAATACTACTGTACTAAGACTACTGTACTAATAGTACTGTAGTAATACTACTGTAGTAATACTACTGTATTAATACTTCTGTACTAATACAACTGTACTAATACTACTGTAGTAATACTACTGTACTAATACTACTGTGTTAATACTACTGTATTAATACTTCTGTACTTATACTACTGTACTAATACTACTGTAGTAATACTACTGTAGTAAGTAGTAATACTACTGTACTAATACTACTGTACTAATACTACTGTAGTAATACTACTGTAGTAATACTACTGTACTAATACTACTGTACTAATACTACTGTAGTAATACTACTGTACTAATACTACTGTAGTAATACTACTGTAGTAATACTACTGTACTAATACTACTGCAGTAATACTACTGTAGTAATACTACTGTAGTAATACTACTGTAGTAATACTATTGTAGTAATACTACTGTACTAATACTACTGTAGTAATACTACTGTACTAATACTTCTCTACTAATACTACTGTAGTAATACTACTGTACTAATACTACTGTACTAATACTACTGTAGTAATACTACTGTACTAATACTACTGTAGTAACACTCTTTCTAATACTACTGTAGTAACACTCTTACTAATACTACTGTAGTAACCCTCTTACTAATACTACTGTACTAACACTCTTACTAATACTACTGTAGTAATACTACTCTACTAATACTACTGTACTAACACTTACTAATACTACTGTACTAATACTACTGTACTAACACTCTTACTAATGCTACTGTACTAATACAACTGTAGTAACACTCTTAGTGCTGTACTAATACTACTGTAGTAATACTATTGTACTAATACTACTGTACTAACACTCTTACTAATACTACTGTAGTAATACTACTGTACTAATACTACTGTACTAACACTTTTACTAATATTACTGTAGTAATACAACTGTAGTAACACTCTTAGTGCTGTACTAATACTTCTGTACTAATACTACTGTATTAATACTTCTGTAGTAATACTACTGTACTAATACTACTGTAGTAATACTACTGTACCAATACTACTGTACTAATACTACTGTATTAATACTACTGTATTAATACTTCTGTACTAATACTACTGTACTAATACTGCTGTAGTAATACTACTGTAGTAATACTACTGTATTAATACTTCTGTACTAATACTACTGTAGTAATACTACTGTACTAATACTACTGTGTTAATACTACTGTATTAATACTTCTGTACTAATACTACTGTAGTAATACTACTATGGTAATACTACTGTAGTAATACTACTGTACTAATACTACTGTACTAATACTACTGTAGTAACACTACTGTACTAATACTACTGTACTAATACTACTGTAGTAATACTACTGTAGTAAGTAGTAATACTACTGTAGTAATACTACTGTACTAATACTACTGTAGTAATACTACTGTACTAATACTACTGTACTAATACTACTGTACTAATACTACTGTAGTAATACTACTGTACTAATACTACTGTAGTAATACTTCTGTACTAATACTACTGTGTTAATACTACTGTATTAATACTTCTGTACTAATACTACTGTACTAATACTACTGTAGTAATACTACTGTACCAATACTACTGTAGTAATACTTCTGTACTAATACTACTGTAGTAATACTACTGTACTAATACTACTGTACTAATACTACTGTAGTAATACTACTGTACTAATACTACTGTACTAATACTACTGTAGTAATACTACTGTAGTAAGTAGTAATACTACTGTAGTAATACTACTGTACTAATACTACTGTACTAATACTACTGTAGTAATACTACTGTACTAATACTACTGTACTAATACTACTGTAGTAATACTACTGTACTAATACTACTGTACTAATACTACTGTACTAATACTACTGTAGTAATACTACTGTACTAATACTACTGTACTAATACTACTGTAGTAATACTACTGTACTAATACTACTGTACTAATACTACTGTACTAATACTACTGTAGTAATACTACTGTACTAATACTACTGTACTAATACTACTGTAGTAATACTACTGTACTAATACTACTGTACTAATACTACTGTACTAATACTACTGTAGTAATACTACTGTACTAATACTACTGTACTAATACTACTGTAGTAATACTACTGTACTAATACTACTGTACTAATACTACTGTAGTAATACTACTGTACTAATACTACTGTACTAATACTACTGTACTAATACTACTGTAGTAATACTACTGTACTAATACTACTGTACTAATACTACTGTAGTAATACTACTGTACTAATACTACTGTACTAATACTACTGTAGTAATACCACTGTACTAATACTACTGTAGTAACTGTCACAGCTGTTTAAATAACCAAACCAAGGCTGGAACTCTAAAGGTTCTGTTTATTTTCTAGAACATAATCTTCATACAGAGAAAACCAGTCCTTGTTTCACTGCTTCTATTCTAGTTTCTGATACAAATCAAATAAAAACACATCTAAGTTGAAGGTCAGCCGTGCGTTCCAGTGGTTCTGAGACCCGACCCAAACGCAGGCGTCGCCACAGTGCTCAGCGCTCATTCCATGAATCAACCCTGGTTTCTATCCTGCTGCGTCGGCCTTCAGTCTGCTGGAAACATCTGGTCCACCTGTTAGTGGTGAGAAGATCCAGGATCAATGAAACCATGGCTGTAGAAGACCTCCAAGGCTGAACACAAAACCACCACCAGGGGGTGGTAGTCGACTGTTCTAAACGAGGAGTCCAGGTTCTCCTGAAACTCGTTCTGTAGTTTTGTCTGGGCGTTCCTGCTCATGTGGGTTTTAACGGGACCAGATGTTGAGCAAGCAGCAAACTGAAGGGACAGAAGCAGCGCTCACACAGTCAACGCAGCTTTAAGTGACATCATGTAGACCACACTGTTCACATCAGTTTACTACAAAATGATACGGAACTAGTGAGTACACCAGGTCCAGCTAATTAACACACTTTAAAATCACCTAGATACTCCAGACAGGCTCCTGTCGCTTCTGAGGTAGTCAGTAGAAACGGAATCAAAGTGAGAAAAACTCAAACAGCGTTCAACATAGGAAGACATGATCAAAGTACCAGTGTAGAGGTGGGCAGTCCTGTAGTACTTTGTTTTTGTCCTGTAGTACTTTGTTTTTGTCCTGTAGTACTTTGTTTTTGTCCTGTAGTACTTTGTTTTTGTCCTGTAGTAGTTTGTTTTTGTCCTGTAGTACTTTGTTTTTGTCCTGTAGTAGTGTGTTTTTGTCCTGTAGTACTTTGTTTTTGTCCTGTAGTAGTGTGTTTTTGTCCTGTAGTACTTTGTTTTTGTCCTGTAGTACTTTGTTTGCTATCAGTGGAGGCACAGTTAACCAGCGTCAACACGATCAGGTCACTCTATCAGCAGGACCACACCCCTTCTAACATCACTACAGGTCAAAGAGTCTCTGGAAACAGGAAGTAGTCCTCTAACTGCAGCTAGTCGGATCAGGAGAGACAATGCTGCAGATCAGTGGTGAATTAGCAGCTAATTCTCAGATATCTAGTTAGAACACTATATAGGGCTTCTTCTTGCTGACAGAAACTCCGCCCACTTTAAGTGATGTCACAGGTTGGTGTGGTCTTTACTGTAAATACCTGATAGAATGATACTTTAAGTCACACACACTTAAATCAGGCAGAAATTCATGTTAACTGGTTCTGATTGGATCGCTCTCACTCACACATTCTAACACACACACGCGCACGCACACACACACACATGCAGCTGGTTGCTGAGGTTTGTAAACAAGTCGGAGCTGTACAGACAGACCAACAGTGAACTTCATCTTTAATCCTCAGTGAACCTAAACAGGAGACCACCATGTTTACACCTACTGGTTAACATCAGCTGACTCATCAAAGCTGAGGGTTGACCTTAGAGTTTACAGTGGCTGAGAAGACTAACTCAGTCCAACCTGAGCTTCAGAACACACTGGAACGTGTCTGAATGCTCCACCCAGATTCACATCGTTACCATTAGTTTAAACCTTCTGATCCTATCAGACACGGTCCTGAAGCACGAAGACCTGATGCTGTGTTTGCTACACGTTAGCATGTGTGCATCAGCTCTATAGTAGTTCAGTAGTTTAATGATAGTAGTTAAGAATGACTCTAAATAGTGCCCCAGTGATCTGCTGCTCATCAGACGGTCATAAAGAAATCAGATTTGTGTTCCTTCAGTCTACACCGTCAACCTCAACAAATCCAACCAAAACCTGACTAAACCGCTCAGATTAACTCAACATCTGACCCGCGTCCTGAAGAACCAGAGATCTGCTCTGAACTTTTAACGCTTTTCAAACACAAACAGCAGTGGACTTCAGGCATCACTACAAACATTTAGGTAAGTGCATTTAATCTAACAATCTAAAGCTAAAACGTAGTGATGTGTTGGTGTCGTCGTGCTGTTACCTCAGAGTTTCACCTGAAATAGACTTAAGTGCAGCTGAACTTTAAAGTTACTGATAAACGTAACTAAATTTAACAGATACTAAAATATAAAACATCCAAATTACAGCTTTATGCCTGCAGACAGGCTGAGGACACCCTCTGGCTGCTCCTAGTGTGTGTGTTTAAGTGCTGCTGAGGTCACATGTTCAGTTGTCTTGGAAACAGACATGTTCACACTCATCCTCCTCTATGTTGCAGTACCCACTGCATCCATATAAAGTGGGGGCGCTGTAGGAACAATGGACAGGGAATAGCGCGATTCAAACCAGGAGAAGATGAAAAACCACACACTCTTAGGATGTGTTCTAAATGTTCACTCCCTAGTCCACTACATAGGGGTTAGGGGACCGCAGTGTGTTTAGCATCTCAATATCGAGCAACGTGTCGCATGAACAAAGACAGGAATCAGGATAAATTCAGCTGGTGGTAACCATGACGACCTGAAACTGTGGTAAAAATATTTTCCACCATCTAAACTTCTGGATCCTGACAGCATTACTTTTTGGTCGATTTCCACCATGTAGTGAACAACATACTGTATGTTCACTACATTGGTGGAAATGGACCATGATGCACTGCTCCCCGAGAGCATGCTAATACCAACAGCTGATGTTCTGACTGGTTCCTGATCAGGTCCTAGACTCTGAGCTGCAGTGAAATGACTTTCTAACCATTGATGTTCAGACTAAACAGCAAAGGAGGTCAAATCACAGTCAAACTCCAGACGCATTTCAACCATTACAGCTGTAAAAACATCTGTTTGATACAGAAATCTTTAGCAGCTGGTTCTGGATCAGGTCCATTAAGAGCAGGGGTGGGGAATCCTGGTCCTCATGGGCCACAGTCCTGTATCCTCTCTTCAACACACCTGATTTAAATGTTGAATTACCTCATCAGTGTGGCTTAAGGCAACCAAAAAGCTCCTAATCACCCACTAATTTAGATCAGGTGTGTTGAAGAGAAGAAACCACTAAAATATGCAGGACTGGGGCCCTCGAGGACCAGGATTTCCCACCCCTGATTTAGAACGTCTGGACGTTGAAGGGCTGCTGCTCCAGGCTGCTGTCAGTGAATATGTTTCTATGAAGTGTTACCAGTAAATCACCAATATGTGCAATTAAATAGAACATGAGTGTTATGGAGACTAATGATGGGGAAATACATTACCCATGATGCAGTTCGTCAGCTCAGATTCTTGTGTTTTATTCAGGTGACCTTTGACCCCATTTATTTGAGATGCCCAACTAAAACCAAGACATGCTGCATTTAGGTGTTGTAGGAAACGTGAAACACGAGGCTGTTCCTCCCCCTATAGGGACTAGTGAAAATAATGGCGTGAACTTGTGAACATGATGGAGTGAAACTCGTGAATGTGATGGAGTAAACTAGTGAATATGATGGAGAGAACTAGTGAACGTGATGGAGTGAAACTAGTGAACATGATGGAGTGAACTAGTGAACATGATGGAGAGAACTAGTGAACATGATGGAGTGAACTAGTGAACATGATGGAGTGAACTAGTGAACATGATGGAGAACTAGTGAACATGATGGAGAACTAGTGAACATGATGGAGAGAACTAGTGAACGTGATGGAGTGAAACTAGTGAACATGATGGAGTGAACTAGTGAATATGATGGAGAGAACTAGTGAACGTGATGGAGAGAACTAGTGAACATGATGGAGTGAAACTAGTGAACATGATGGAGAGAACTAGTGAACATGATGGAGTGAACTAGTGAACATGATGGAGTGAACTAGTGAACATGATGGAGTGAACTAGTGAACATGATGGAGTGAACTAGTGAACAAGATGGAGATAACTAGTGAACATGGAGTGAACTAATGAACATGATGGAGTGAACTAGTGAACGTGATGGAGTGAAACTAGTGAACATGATGGAGTGAACTAGTGAATATGATGGAGTGAAACTAGTCAACATGATGGAGAGAACTAGTGAACATGATGGAGTGAACTAGTGAACATGATGGAGTGAAACTAGTGAACGTGATGGAGAGAACTAGTGAACATGATGGAGTGAAACTAGTCAACATGATGGAGAGAACTAGTGAACATGATGGAG
>SSNR01000312.1:526316-536652 GCA_006937965.1 Callopanchax toddi | reverse complement strand
CCTAAAAAAACAGAACCCTAACCCTAAAAAACAGAACCCTAACCCTGAAAAACAGAACCCTAAGCCTAAAAAAAAGAACCCTAACCCTAAAAAAAAACAGAACCCAAACCTTAGAAAAACAGAACCCTAACCCTAAAAAAAAAGAACCCAAACCCTAAAAAAACAGAACCATAACCCTAAAAAAACAGAACCCTAACCCTAAAAAACAGAACCCTAACCCTAAATAAAACAGAACCCTAACCCTAAAAAACAGAACCATAACCCTAAATAAAACAGAACCCTAACCCTAAAAAAAACCAGAACCCTAAACCTAAAAAAACAGAACTCTAACCCTAAAAAACAGAACCCTAACCCTAAAAAAACAGAACCCTAACCCTAAAAAAAAACAGAACCCTAACAGAACCCAAACCCTAAATAAAACAGAACTCTAAATGAAAACAGAACCCTAAGAGAACCCTAACCCTAAATAAAACAGAACATTAACAGAACCCTAACCCTAAAAGAAAATAGAACCATAACAGAACCCTAAGAGAATCCTAACTCTAAATGAAAACAGAACCCTAAGAGAAACCTATAAAACAGAGCCATAACAGAACCTTAACCCTAAAAGAAAACAGAACCTTAATAGAACCCTTACTCTAAAAGAAAACAACCGTAACAGAACCCTAACTCAAAGTGAAAACAGGACCTTAACAGAACCCTAACTCTAAAAGAAAACAGAACCATAACAGAACCCCAACTCAAAGTGAAAACAGAACCTTAACAGAACCCTAACTCTAAAAGAAAACAGAACCATAACAGAACCCTAACTCAAAGTGAAAACAGAACCTTAACAGAACCCTAACTCTAAAAGAAAACAACCGTAACTGCTAGTGACCAGTGCCTACACCTCCTGGTGACCAGTGCCTACACCTGCTAGTGACCAGTGCCTACACCTGCTAGTGACCAGTGCCTACACCTGCTGGTGACCAGTGCCTACACCTGCTAGTGACCAGTGCCTACACCAGCTGGTGACCAGTGCCTACACCTGCTAGTGACCAGTGCCTACACCTGCTAGTGACCAGTGCCTACACCTGCTAGTGACCAGTGCCTACACCTGCTAGTGACCAGTGCCTACACCTGCTAGTGACCTAGTGACCAGTTTCTACACCTGCTAGTGACCAGTGCCTACACCTGCTAGTGACCAGTGCCTACACCTGCTGGTGACCAGTGCCTACACCTGCTAGTGACCAGTTTCTACACCTGCTAGTGACATAGTGACCAGTGCCTACACCTGCTAGTGACCAGTGCCTACACCTGCTAGTGACCAGTGCCTACACCTGCTAGTGACCAGTGCCTACACCTGCTAGTGACCTAGTGACTAGTGCCTACACCTGCTAGTGACCAGTGCCTACACCTGCTAGTGACCAGTGCCTACACCTGCTAGTGACCAGTGCCTACACCTGCTAGTGACCAGTGCCTACACCTGCTAGTGACCAGTGCCTACACCTGCTAGTGACCAGTGCCTACACCTGCTGGTGACTAGTGCCTACACCTGCTGGTGACCAGTGCCTACACCTGCTAGTGAACAGTGCCTACACCAGCTAGTGACCAGTGCCTACACCTGCTAGTGACCAGTGCCTACACCTGCTAGTGACCTAGTGACCAGTTTCTACACCTGCTAGTGACCAGTGCCTACACCTGCTGGTGACCAGTGCCTACACCTGCTAGTGACCAGTGCCTACACCTGCTGGTGACCAGTGCCTACACCTGCTGGTGACCAGTGCCTACACCTGCTGGTGAGTTGGTAGGTCTTGGTGCCCGAGCATTAAGGGCACTAAGCATTAAGTAACCATGGTAAATAAGCTAAAAAGATATATAATAAAAAGAATAGAATAAAAAATAAAAATACAAAATAATGAAATACTATTGCACTTGAAATGACTGCACATCAGTTTGACAGGACAGAAGTTACAGTGGTGTTTGTCTGTTAGTGTGTGAGTGGTCGTCTGCAGAGACCACGTAGAAGAGTCGGACAGACAGCAGCTGGAAGGAAAGACCTGGGAAATCTCTCCGTCCCACATCGTGGTGCCACAGTCTTCCACTAGTGGAGCTGCTCAGTCCTGTCAGGGATTTGTATACAAAACATGTCATAATACACCACAATCATTAAAAATGTCAAAACAAAGCTCATTCATTCACTTACAGACAATTACAACAATAAAATCCCAAAAGAAAAACAAAGGAAATGTCCATAAAATAGGCGTCACCAGTTTTCTGAGTTCTGTCCGCTGAGGACAGGGGGACGAGTCTGTGTCCTACCATTGGAGGACACCAGCTCTTCTTGCCTGACTGGAAGGGATGCAGTGACCTGTCTGCTGCTGTGGTGAGTGTTCCCTAGTCCTGACAGGATCCAAGGTGGCTGAGCAGTCATGAGGTTCCCCCTCTTCTGCTGTAGGGGGCGGGGCATGACCTCCCTCTCTCCTCCCTCTCTCCTCCCTCTCTCCTCCCCTGCTGCTCCCTACCTCACCTCACCTGTGCAGTAAAGCCTGGGTCACATGGGAGACTTCAGCGCCGCATCGCGGTGTGCCTGAGCCGTGATCAGTGTAGGGTCAAACGGGGACCGCCACAAGCGCCGGTCCACGCCGCGTTGCTAAAGATACGCTCTAGTTGTATTTCTGCGCCATGGAGCGGCTGAGATGACATGGTGGAGTACTTTATGACACAGAGGGCACCGACATCTGACCCAGGCTTTAGATGCACCTTCCTGCTCTCTCCTTCACTCACCTCCTCCTCTACCTCAGCCTGTGGACACGTCTACTATCATTAGGACGTGTCACCAACATCACACAAGGAACATTTAAATATTACAGGTGTCACGGTACAGATCACTAGCATTCAGACCACTCAGCTCTTCACTTGATGAAACGTTGTCAATCATTCTTTTAATGTTATATCCTTCACTCTGTTTATGTCACTAGCCTAGCATCAGCTCTCTGACTGACTGTAGAGGATCTGGACCACAGTCAGTCAGAGGGAGGGTCCGGATCCGGCCCACAGGCCGCAGATTTCTGACTCACACTGCATCCCGAGCTGTGAGTCTTTCATTAAAAACACACTGGAAACCCTGCAAGCGCTTTCAGAAACGACATGACCCAGAGAGGTGAGCTGCTTCTGAACAAACTGGAGCTCAGAGAGAATGACCTTATGGCCTGCAGCACCAGGTGTTTATGGAGAGTCAGAAACCTGGGATGCTCAAGGAAGGTCCCGCCTTTCTCGCCTCTGATTGGCTAGAAGGGCTCTTCTGTGATTGGCTATTTCATTTAGCAGTGAGCCGTCTTCCCGCTAAGTGCAGTCTGTCCTCCTGCCATCAACAGTTTGTTTTGGGAAGAAAATGTGAACTTGTAATAAATCTTGTTGCGTCTCACTGTTGGATTGACTTAATATCTGTTGGCTCTCAAGCACTGAGTTTTTTAATTTCACCTTTATTTATAGGGTTAGTCTCTTTGAGACACAAAGTCTCCTTTTCAAGAGCAACTTGTTTAAATATACATACTGTATATACTGTACAGTACAACATGTCAAAACATTCAGTAGTCATTATCATCCATATCCAGCAGCGGCTCCCACCGGGACCGGAGGAAACGGAACAGCTGGTCAGGAGAGCCAGCTCAGTTCTTGGCTGTCTGCTGGACTCTGTGGAGGAGGTGGTGAGAGAAGGATGTTGGTGAAGCTGACCTCCACCCACCTGCCTGTGAGGCTCTGAGCAGCTCCTTCAGTGGCAGACTGAAGAAAAACAGAGCGTTACCGTAGATCCTTTATCCCCACGGAACCTACTGATCTAACTCAGTAGGGTCTCAACGGTCATATCACTACATTTCTGTACAGTTTGTTAATTCACTATTGCATTTTGTTTTTATATTAATATAAATATATTAGAATATATTCTAATATCAGTTGATTTCTATACAGCCCTGTAAATTCACATTTGTATTTTATCTCATCCTCTTATATTGTCTCTGTCATCATGTGAAATTCCTGTGTCATTTACTGGCTGTTTATTCTCCTGTACGCTGCTGTGACAGGTGAATTTCCCCACTGTGGGATCAATAAAGTCATTCTATTCTATTCTAAATCAAATTACTTAAAACAGAACAACCAAAACTAAAATACAGTCGTAATAAAACATTAGGCAGTGAGCTGATCTGATTAGAGTAGAGTACATAGCAGAGGAGTGAATACAGTATGTGTGCCTTACCTGGCTGCAAGAAATATGAATTATAATAAAACTGCACTATTATTATTATGATGATGATTATTATCAATATTACAAGTTGACGTTTTACGTTTGTCAGTTTCTCTTATAAACGAAACTGGTATGTTGTAAAACAGGACAGAGTGGTTATAGCTTCACATTTCTTCCCAGAACAGCTGAGCTCTTCTAGCCATGATAGATTTACAGAAGGCTTTTGATACAATCGACCACAGAAGATTACTGAAAAAAATAGAGAATTATGGATTACGAGGTTTAGCAAATTCATGGTTAGAAAGTTATTTACCAGCCCGACAACAGAGTGTAAAAATTAAAAACATTACATCAGGATTTAGAGAAATAGTCTGTGGTGTTCCACAAGGGTCAGTGATAGGCCCAAAACTATTCATATTATATATTAATGATTTATGTACCACTACAGAATTTTTCAAATTTATAATGTTTGCAGATGATACAAATGTATTGTGTTCAGGTAAGGATCTAAATGAACTTTTAAAGAGAACTGAAAAAGAATTGGAAGTACTCAAATCCTGGATTGATGTGAATAAATTATCACTGGATATTAAAAAAACTAAATTCATGGTATTTGGAAATCAAAAAGCAAATAATGTGGATTTTAAATTAAACAATTTAAATACTGAACCTGAAAGAGTTTTTGAAACAAAATTCCTTGGAGTTGTCATTGATTATAACTTATCATGGAAACACCATTTGAACTTTATTAAAGGGAAAATATCTAAATCAGTGGCAATACTTTATAAAGTTAAGGATTTATTAATTTATTGTTCACTCATTCAACCGTACATGTCAGACTGTATAGAAATATGGGCTCAAGCTACAAAACAAACCTAAAACTAATCAAAACTTTACAAAAAAAGGCAATCCGAGTTATAAATACGACTACTCACTACGCTCACACTGATCCATTGTTTTTAAATTCACAGCTTATGAAATTAGAGGACCTATATTACTATAATATTATGTTTAGAGCTAAATTAGTGTCACTTCCTGACAACGTACAGAAGGTTTTCTTGATGAGGAGAGTCATTATGATCTGAGAGGTGTCTGTAGGTTTAGGGTTCATAAAGCTAAGAGAGGTATTAAAGGAGATGTGTTTCTGTTCTGGGAGTCAAAGTTTGGAATGAGGCGAAATTAGAATTTAAATCAGCAACTTCACTTTTAGTTTTCTAGACTTGTCAGTAAAAATATCTTTGAAAGGGTCTAGTGTGACTTCTATGTTTATCATTCATTTATCATCACGTTGAGGAGATGTAGTGTTGATTAGTCAGTGGGTTAGGCCTCTACCTGAACCTGTTCAGTCATGTATGTGCACGTGTTCATGTGTATGTGCATGTATAGATAGATATGTATGTTTGTGTTGGTATAGGTATATATGTATGTGTATGAATATATATGCAGGAAGCTTCTGTCTAGACTAATTACTTTCATGACTGAATAAAATAAATACTACTATACTACTACTACTACTAATAATAATAATGCATTTTATTTAGAAAGCGCCTTTCAAGGAACCCAAGGTCACTGTACAACAATTAAAATGATAAAATCAAGTTAAAAACAGTTAAGTAGTTAAAACACAAGACTCATAAAATCCTAGATGACACAAAACCACAATACAAGATCAAACATAGGCAGTTTGATACAGGTGAGTACTACTACTAATCAGAGGTGAGTACTACTACTAATCAGAGGTGAGTACTACTACTAATCAGAGGTGAGTACTACTACTAATCAGAGGTGAGTACTACTACTAATCAGAGGTGAGTACTACTACTAATCAGAGGTGAGTACTACTACTAATCAGAGGTGAGTACTACTAATCAGAGGTGAGTACTACTACTAATCAGAGGTGAGTACTACTACTAATCAGAGGTGAGTACTACTACTAATCAGAGGTGAGTACTACTACTAATCAGAGGTGAGTACTACTACTAATCAGAGGTGAGTACTACTACTAATCAGAGGTGAGTACTACTACTAATCAGAGGGCCCTTCCTTTGGCATCTGACGTCATCTAGCACTGAGTGCAGCTCCCACTGTCTTCTCGGTAGGCGGCGCTGTGGGTGTTTGTGACGTCCATAGAAGAAGGAAGCGGAAGCTACTGTTGATCTAAACAGCGTGATGTTGTTGTCTCTTTATCAACCGGAATCGTTCGGCCCCGTTAAGTTCTGACAGCGTTGTTTTCTACAGGCCGACGTGACGTCAGTGTTAGAAGCAGCGCCCAGGTGAAGACCAGACGTAAAGGCTAGCTGTGGACGTAAAGGCTAGCTGTGGAGGGGAACATTAGCGTTAGCCCAGCCAGCCCTGACCTTGGCTTCAGGTGAAGATTTGAGGGAAACGTCAGGATGTGAGAAGACTGTTGGTGTTTAACAACCTCCACACGGTGAGTCTGAGGCTTTGTTAGCCGGGAGGGAGCTACGTCCGGTAGCGGGCTGTCCGCGGTAATAACGAGGCTAAGCTAAGTGCTTCTTAAAGCGTCATACTCAGGTGTCCATGAGTCTGAAGGGTTGGTAACCGAACACCTAAAAACCCAGTTGTGTTTATATTCCTCTCATCATGTCCCTTCAGGGTCTCCACAGTCAATCATCTGTCTCCATCTAGCCCTGTCCAATCAGCTCCAGCCCTCCATGTCTGATGAGTTATTATTGTTGATATCTGAAGTGGTTTTTGTGATGTGTCCTCTTGTCTTCTCTGTGCAGTGCCATGTCTCAGGGCTGGGTGGTCAAAAACCAAGTCGTATTCCACAGCAAGAAGGAAAAGAGAATGATGGCAGAGGTCAAGGCTTCACCGCTAAAGCATTTTGTCACAGCCAAGAAGAAGATCAATGGAATATTTGAACAACTAGGAGCCTACATCAAAGAGAGCACGTCCTTCCTGGAAGGTAGGAGTTCCACGTGTTTACAGACACGCCTAACACGCTAGTAACGTGAAGCACTTTGGTTATCTTAAAAGTCAGAAAAAAAGAAAACACAAAGAAGCATAAATCAGAAGATGCAGCTCGATGTCTGTCGAGTTGTTTCAGAGAGACGCTGAGCAGCAGCAGCAGCAAGGTGGTCATCAGACCGGGCTGAGAAGGTCTACAGACAGTAAAACCATGGTCAGAGGTCTACAGAGGTGGTCCTCCAGGGGCCCCACAGGGGGCAGGTGGTCCTCCAGGGGCCCCACAGGGGGCAGGTGGTCCTCCAGGGTCCCTACAGGGGGCAGGTGGTCCTCCAGGGACAGGTGGTCCTCCAGGGGCCCCACAGGGGGCAGGTGGTCCTCCAGGGGCCCTACAGGGGGCAGGTGGTCCTCCAGTGGCCCTACAGGGGGCAGGTGGTCCTCCAGTGGCTCTACAGGGGGCAGGTGGTCCTCCAGTGGCCCTACAGGGGGCAGGTGGTCCTCAAGGGACAGGTGGTCCTCCAGTGGCCCTACAGGGGGCAGGTGGTCCTCAAGGGACAGGTGGTCCTCCAGTGGCCCTACAGGGGGCAGGTGGTCCTCCAGTCACAAGAACATAAGACATGTGATGATGAGTGGGAGGTAACGGAGCCGCCATGTGTCCGATCAAGTTCACAGCCTTCAGACCGAGTTTGCAGGAATGGAAGGAGTTGATAAGGAGCTTTATGACCACGATAGATCCTCTTCTGATGGATACTTCCAGCAGAATTATACTGCATGTCAAAAACTGAAATAGACACCACGGTCTTCAGATCTTAAGCCAGTCCAGGGACCTCATTTATAAAACTTGTTTACGCAAAAAACAAGCCAGAAAGTTGCGTAAGTCACTTTTTACACAAACTTTGGGATTTCTAAAAGAAAACGTAACGGAACAATATGTCTACCTTTAGTCAAACTCTGGACCTTGTGTCAGCTCATGTTGGAGAAGAGAACCCTGCAGAGCAGCTGGTGAGATGGAACATGGTGGATTTATGACACCAGTTCAGACTGTAGACCCTCACACTCACAGAACCCCCATCCCGTCTGAACAGAATCAAAATGAGAATCTGAATGAAAATGTCTCGTTTTAGAATAATCTCACATTCTGTTCATCCAGTCTTCAGATTATAGAGCAGCTGAACTTACTGGAGCATTAATTCTGATTTCTGAGACTGAGGAATCCTGCAGTAACTGCTCAGTCAGAAAATGACAGACTCTGATGGATGGAGGAGAGTTTTTAGAGATTTCTAGAACAGTGGTTCTCAAACTTTTTTACCCGAGTACCACCTAAAACCTATGTAGGATCTTCAAGTACCACCATGATGTTGGACCTTTAAATAATGCACAATTTGACTGTTTTAACTGGAATCAGATGTCTCGCTAGACATTTTCATAATTTGACCGACAGGGTACAAAAAAATCCAGTCATAATCCATTTTTATCTGTCACTTATTCATAAAAAAATATGATAATGACATTGTCAACATTATTTACTTTTCATTCATTTTAACAATATTGTAATGGTCTTTCACACAAAAAGTCAGTTTTTCCAAATCTCTGAGTTTTATTTACTAACAGGAAGACTGTCAGCTGTCGTGTTACAAAAAACAAACATCAAGTCGTTTTCTGGGTCTGCACGCTCTCTCCTCCAGCTGTCACGCACCCCACGCCGCCTCGTTACCACGGCAACCCGTAGATCAGCTGTTTTCAAACAAATCAGGAAACTCAATGTGGTTCATTTTGGTCAGAAAGGCAGAATAAAATAAATGGAATGGATGTATTGATCAGCTTGAAGGATCAGGTCCGAACCCAAGTGCGTTATGTGCGCAGCTCTAGTCCCGCTGCGCTCCCCGGTAGAGGAGCGCTCATTAGTTGGACCGGGCGCGCGCCGCGGACCGATGGAAGCGCGCCACCTCGGTGACAATCCCCCCAACCCCCGCTCAAACACTGACCGGCTGCGTAATGACTGAAAGAGCGGCTGAAATGAGTTTCCTCTGCAGGGCGGCCGGGATTATTAGAGATAGGATGAGTTCGGACATTTGGAGTTTGGAGACTCGGAGTAGAACCGCTGATCTAGAACCAGTTGAGGCGGTTTGGACAAGTTGGGTGGTGGAGGAGGAGGAGGCTGGGGAGTGGGGGGTCTGGGCTCCCGGCCCGCTACCCGGACCTAGATAAGCGGAAAAAGGCGAGGCGAGATCCCGTCATTACACACAGCTGCTGCTCGCTGGGATTTTAATCCGCTCTGCGCGGTCAGAAGGCCTAAAAATACTTTAATAGTGGTGAAAATTTACCCACATTAGGCCACCTCCCGTTACAAACGCTTAATTTAAAAAAAGTTCACTATTTTAGTCACCAATATTTCATTAAAAACAAAAGGGTTGTGTCCTCCACTCCACAAATGAGTTGGGTCTACCACCAGGGGGCGCTCGCGTACCACCGGTGGTACGCGTACCACAGTTTGAGAATGACTGTTCTAGATGATGACTGGCTGATCGATCAGCTGATAGATTCTCTAGATCAGTGGTTCCCAAACTGGGGGGCGCGCCCCCTAGGGGGGCGCAGTGTAACAGCAGGGGGGGCGCGGGATGATTTATTTTTTTATTAATAATTTGTAATTATTATTATTATTATTATTATTGTAAATAATAATTTTTTTTGAGTGCTAGGCAGAGTTATCTGGGGGGATGGGTGAGATTGACCTTGCCTCTGCTTTGCTGTCCCCCCTAATCTCCCCTCTGGGGAGATGGTCTGAGTGTGTCCGAGTCACCGCAGCGCGCTCAGAGCTGCAGAGAGCAAATGGGCGTGACCAGGTTTCAGTGCAGCACCGTGCGGAACACCGGTTATAATATTAACATTCATTATTATGAGATCATGAGAAAAAGAGAGAGAAATGAGGGGTGCACATCATTTGTTTTTATTGAGACACTCAGGGGAGAACCTGGCGCTGATGCTCAACTCCTCACGGGAGGTGAACGGGTTTGGATAGCTCTGTTTTCCTGCTGGCGCAGCTTGTGCGTGTCAACCAGTCTTCATAGCCTGAACGCTAATGAGAGCTCCTTCAGAGCCACCACAACAGGAAGTGTAGTTAAAATCAGCATCTGACCACGGGCTGAGTGATCGGACCGCAACGCTCCCCATGCGCAAAGACGC
>SSNR01000312.1:509300-524342 GCA_006937965.1 Callopanchax toddi | reverse complement strand
GGGAAAAAATGTGTAAAATTAAGGGGGGCCCAGAAGAAAAAGTTTGGGAACCACTGCTCTAGATCATCCTATGGATCTATGAGCTGAACTGGGTCCAGTCTTAGATCATCAGAACCAGTAAAACCCAGTATCAGCTTCTGACCGTTCTCAGGTTCCTTCAACCAGTGAGGTATCCCACAGGTCGACTGTCTGACAGGATGAACATCGTGACGTTTCTTCTCCTGTGGATTAAATGAAACGTTTCTGTTTTCTAAACCTCTCTGTTCACGGTTTACTGTTAAAAGACAGAAATCCACCGACTATGTCATTATTCATGAAGTACATTGACCGTATATGTCAGAGTGTGGGTGTGTAGGAGGAGGGCTCTGACCCATAAAAACACTGGAGAGTTCACACAGTTGATGAGCGGCTCAGAGGGAGGAGGTCAGACCATGTTGTGGACTAGATCAGTTGGCTCCGCCTCCTGAAAACCTGACCAGTCAGCAGTTCTCACCTGGTTTGTAGTGATGCTTTTTGTTTCATTTGCAATTTGCCATTTAATAAATATGATTTGATCTATAAGCTGCTCAGACCAGAGGAACCAACCTACAGGTGGAGAAACACCTGGAGTCTAAAGGATCTCCAGTCCATTTACCACCTCCAGTGTTGGGTAGGGTCGGGTACCGAAGTTCGGTCCGGGTATGGACCCGACCGTTACATCATCGGTACTACCCGGACCGAAATACAACATGAATTTCGGTGCGTCATTTCGGTGCCCCAAAATATAGCCGCCTAATTACGCCCTCTGGTGTTTGCCGTTAATAAGCTGTAGCCTGTAGCTGTAGCACACAAACGTCACGTGACACGCACGCTGCAGGCTGCTGCAGGAAACACAACCCCGACACGCGCACTCGCCCATCTCCTCGTCCCTGCAGCAGTCCAGCGGTGACGTCAGCCGCGGCTCCTCGCATCTCTTCGCCCCGCAGAGCGAGGGCACTGGTCTGAAGGGTGCGGGCAGAGGTCCACTCCATGCCGGCCGTCACTCACTCGCAGCGCGCCCCATGAGATCGGTGGGACGCGCAGCTGGTCCCCACAGCTCACCCCGCTCCAGCTGCGGGGACCAGACGCTCGACTCCTCGCCGCTCACCGGGACAGCCGATCTGCCTCCTCCTCACATCCTGCTGCTTCTCCTTTTTTCCTTCAGCACACCTTTCATTTCCTTCGTTGTCTGTCCTTTTCTTTTCTGTCCTGTTCTCTCTCTCTGTCGCTCTGCCAACCTGAGTGGCATCTAAATAAGTTTCCTCCTGGACACGCCCACTTACAACAGGTGACAGTGATTATCAGTCATGTTAAAATCAGTCCACAGCGATCCAAAGAATTAAAAACAAACAACATTAAAACAGTATAAAACATAAAAACAGGGGAAAAACATGCAAATAAATAAAACTTAAAATCAAAACCACATTTTCACTGTGTGACAACAAGAACACCACAGAGCACCGATCTGAGTGTCAGGTCAGTGTTTAGGATTGTATCTCCATGTTAATCAGTAGGTTGAGTTGATGTTCTGTTAATAATTGTTCAGTTAATGTTTTGTACATTTAATTAATGTACAGTATAATGCACATTTTTTCTTTCTTAATATTATGAAGAATTTGATGTTAAAATATCGTTGGTCAGTTTGATTGGCTCGGCCTTTTGCCTTAAGAAATAAAAAGTCAGGGGATCATAAAAAAAAATCTGTGTTCTTTGGTTTTAAAAGTACCGATTTAAATACCGTTTAGGAACCGGTACCGTTTTAAAAGTATCGAAATGGCACCGGTACCGAATGAAACCCTTTCAATACCCAACCCCAGTGTTGGTCCTCCTCTTTAACCCTGTTATTCCTACTTAACAGACACGTACCAGAATGAAGAGCTGAGTCCAGTCACCACTGAGGAGCAGGTCCAGGAGGTCCAGAGTTATCTCTCCAAGGTGTCTGGGATCGGAGAGGTGCTCGCCCGCCGCCACATGAAGGTGGTGTTCTTTGGAAGGTAACGTTTAGCAGATGTTTGGTTCAGCTTCAGGGGGCTGACTCAAAGAGGAGGTCTGTAACTCTGATAGTCATCTTCTCAGTTCATCTTGCCCCTGATTAATCAATTAGTCAGTCATTTCCATCCACTTCCTGTCTGTTGTTAATAAATGATATAGAAGAAAATGAATTGACGTTATCATCTAGGGGTGCAACGGGTCCTCATCGATCCATGATCCACATGGATCTCTCTCTGCGGTTCAGAATGCACGTGGTCCGCGGATCACGCAGCGCTCGCTCGCTCGTCGCTAAATCGTCCTGACATCCTGTGCGCATGCTCTTTGAACCTGCTGAGAATTCCCTCTGGGAAGGCGGTCGTTTTTCCTTCACGTATCAGGTTCAGGTACTCTGTCTGACCCAGCCAGAACCAATCATCACCCCCCCCCCACACACACACACACACACACACACACCTGCTCCTGCTGACCGCGGTGAGCGGATTGTCTGACAGAATCCAGGTTATTGCTGTGTCAGACCCATGCATAGAAGTCTACCCCCCTTTAATTTGTTTTTATATGATTCAGATTTTATTTAAACATTGGACTGACATCTTGAGTGAAATGTTTGTATTTAATGAGCAGAAAAATGTTCTACAAAATAAATAGAGAGCAAAGTTATTTCTTTTCTTTTTTTTCTTTCTGCTGATCCGTGACTCAAATCCGTGATCCGATCCAGTCCGATCTGTGAGCTTTTTGATCCATTGCACCACTAGACACAGCTGTTGGTCAGTTCAGTTTAACAAATGTCTAGAGAAGTGGTCACCTGCTGTAGAGGTCACCTGACGTTTGTCCTCTGACTGGACCAGGACTCATGGATCAAACATCCCTTAAAGTGGTGAACAAACAGCTTTAAGACTTGTTTCTCTGCAGAACCAGTAACGGTAAGAGCTCCGTGATCAACGCCATGCTGTGTGACAAAGTGCTGCCCTCTGGAATCGGACACACAACGAACTGCTTCCTGAGGGTGGAGGGCACAGATGGCAGCGACGCCTTCCTCCTCACGGAAGGATCTGATGAGAAGAAGAGCATCCAGGTCAGTGAAGCTCTTCAGATCCAGAGTCTCCTCCAGACTGTGCAGCCTGCTGATGGTGTGTGTCTGTGGTTAGACGGTGAACCAGCTGGCCCACGCTCTCCACCAGGATGAAGACCTGGATGCAGGCAGCATGGTGTGCGTCATGTGGCCTAAAGCCAAGTGTGCTCTGCTCAGAGACGACCTGGTGCTGGTGGACAGGTCAGACCCATTTAGAACGCTTCTGATCAACCTTAGCATCCTATGAGGCAGCACGGTAATATGGTGGCCCGGAAGGGTCAGTGCAATGCAAAATCCACAACACAGCACCACAACACAACAATACTCACAACTAGGGATGCTCCGATACCGATACTGGCATCGGGTATCGGGTCAATACTAAGGTTGTGTACTCGTACTCGTACTCATAAACATAGCCCGATACTTAGAGCCGATACTTAGCGCTCCATTAAAGCAGCTCTCTGGAGCATTTTTCTCTGTTTCAAAGTTTTCTAAATGTTCTAAATGATATTTCAGGTCTAAACTATGATCTATGGGTTGAGTTCCACAACATCTGTCATTCTGATGAAGACCCTCCTTCCTCCTAGAGACCCCTTTCCATTATTTCTTGCCGCCGACATTTTTCAGCCAATGAAATTCAAATGTCTGCATTCTCTCAACATGCACGCGCATCGACCAAACCTGTACCAGTAGGGGGCGCTGTCGTACAGGACGCTCCGTGTGTTTCTCTGCCGTCTCAGCCGTTCACTGAGGACTCACAGCTCATTTCTACTAAAAACCTACCCATTCTCCAGCTAAAGATGGATTTATTTTTATTTTTAAACCTTTCACCTCACAGAATGGCAAGGCTTGCCAGGGTTACGCGTTTATTTTGGTCAGAAAGTTCATCCAGGGCCGAGTCAAGTTCAGCTTCAGAGTCCAGCAGCAGCTCTCTGCTAACAGAGCTAATATCAGAAGCAGCAGGGACAGAGAGGGCTCTTCAGACCCTCGTAGTGTTGTTGGAATAAGATTGTGAACTGTGAGTGATTAAACCCTACACATTGAGCGGTACAGTTCATGTCCGAAGTATATGCGTCGCGTGCACGCGCGCACACGCGACCGGACGCGCGTGTCGAGATGTTTTGAGGAGGAGCCTTTGGACGCTAGATTCAAAAACTGCTCTCCTGATGAAATCGTCCGGAGTGCTGCTTTAACCTGACACGCACACCAGCTGCTAATCGGCGCTCACTCTGTAGCACTGCAGATGGCGTTGACTTACTTGTGTTGTAGTAGTATTTAGTAGTTGTAGTAGCAGTAGTAGTTGTGATTTAGCTGTAGTATACACTCCCCGAATCCTCAGTCCTGACGTCAGGTTCAGTAAAGTTCCAGTACTCCATTCATACAGTAATGCCGGTCAGGTTTCTACAGCGTTAGCATGTTTAGCTCAGCCGCTAACGTTTAGCTAACATAAAACAGTAAACAACAGAAGAATCCAGCAGAGCTGATTAAAGCTTCTATCAACACTACTTCAGAATAAGGCCGAGGCTTAAAGAGACACCGCTTTGGTTCTAATCAGCTGATGGAAAGTTGTCTTCGCCGAAATTCAATTTCTTCGGCGCAAGTATGGCAAGCTGTTCTATCATATAATCAAACGGACTTAGAAATTTTACGGCAGGTCATTTGTGTATTTATTTATCTAAAAGTCCTTTAACATTAGAATCAGCTAGCTGAGATTTATTCTGAGGGCTTTGATTTATGTAGTTTTTCCACATCATGTTACTCAGTCTGTTTGACTTTAATGTTGCATCCAGTCCAGGTCAGATGAACTGAAGCAGTCAGTCCTTTTATAAAATACTTTGTGGTGTTTTAGTTTGATCCCTGACCTTAAAGACTCTGTTTACAATTAGGATTGGATGGAAAAACAGATAAATGTGACTTTTTAATTTAATTTTAATTTTATAAAGTTTTTTCTGATTTGGTATTAGTACTCGTATCGGTACTCGGTATCGGCAAGTACTCATATGTAAGTACTCGTACTCGTTTAGGAAAAATCTGGTATTGGAGCATCCCTAGCCACAACACAACGACCATACCAACAACACAACGACCATACCAACAACACAACGACCATACCAACAACACAACGACCATACCAACAACACAACGACCATACCAACAACACAACGACCATACCAACAACACAACGACCATACCAACAACACATTGATCCATACCAACAACACAACGACCATACCAACAACACAACGACCATACCAACAACATAACGACCATACCAACAACACATTGATCCATACCAACAACACATTGATCCATACCAACAACACAACGACCATACCAACAACACATTGATCCATACCAACAACACATTGATCCATACCAACAACACAACGACCATAGCAACAACACAACGACCATACCAACAACACAACGACCATACCAACAACACAACGACCATACCAACAACACAACGACCATACCAACAACACAACGACCATACCAACAACACAACGACCATACCAACGACACAACGACCATACCAACAACACAACGACCATACCAACAACACAACGACCATACCAACAACACAACGACCATAGCAACAACACAACGACCATAGCAACAACACAACGACCATACCAACAACACATTGATCCATACCAACAACACAACGACCATACCAACAACACAACGACCATACCAACGACACAACGACCATACACAACGACCATACCAACGACACAACGACCATACCAACGACACAACGACCATACCAACGACACAACGACCATACCAACGACACAACGACCATACCAACGACACAACGACCATACCAACGACACAACGACCATACCAACGACACAACGACCATACCAACGACACAACGACCATACCAACAACACATTGATCCATACCAACAACACAACGACCATAGCAACAACACAACGACCATAGCAACAACACAACGACCATAGCAACAACACAACGACCATAGCAACAACACAACGACCATACCAACAACACAACGACCATACCAACAACACAACGACCACACAACGACCATAGCAACAACACAACGACCATAGCAACAACACAACGACCAACCAACAACACAACGACCATACCAACGACACAACCACCATACCAACGACACAACGACCATACCAACGACACAACGACCATACCAACAACACAACGACCAAACCAACAACACAACGACCATACCAACAACACAACGACCATACCAACAACACAACGACCATACCAACAACACAACGACCATACCAACGACACAACGACCATACCAACGACACAACGACCATACCAACAACACATTGATCCATACCAACAACACAACGACCATACCAACAACACAACGACCATACCAACAACACATTGATCCATACCAACAACACAACGACCATACCAACAACACAACGACCATACCAACAACACAACGACCATACCAACGACACAACGACCATACCAACGACACAACGACCATACCAACGACCATACAAACAACACAACGACCATACCAACAACACAACGACCATACCAACAACACAACGACCATACCAACAACACAACGACCATACCAACAACACAACGACCATACCAACAACACAACGACCATACCAACAACACAATGACCATACCAACAACACATTGATCCATAGCAACAACACAACGACCATAGCAACAACACAACGACCATAGCAACAACACAACGACCATAGCAACAACACAACGACTATACCAACAACACAACGACCATACCAACAACACAACGACCATACCAACAACACAACGACCATACCAACAACACAACGACCATAGCAACAACACAACGACCATAGCAACAACACAACGACCATAGCAACAACACAACGACCATACCAACAACACAACGACCACACAACGACCATAGCAACAACACAACGACCATAGCAACAACACAACGACCATAGCAACAACACAACGACCATACCAACAACACAACGACAATACTAACACAATACTCGCAGCACAATGACAATACCAACAACAATACCAACAACCTAACACGACAACACAACTCACCACAACAATACTGACAACACAACAACAATACCAATGACAAGACCAACAACACAACACGACAACACAACCCACCACAACAATACCCACAACACAAGGACACAACAACTAAAGTCATGAAGGATGTTTTAATAAAATGGAAGTTGAAGAAAAATCTAATAAAAGCATCAAACTGACGTGGTGGTGAACTGGAGCTGATGCTAAAACAGAAGTTTTGCTAATATGGAACCTCATGAAAATAGAGTGCACTAAAAAATGGACAATCTTGAAGGAATGGTCAACCATCTGCATGAAAAGATGAATTAATGAGAAAACACAGATGTGCTTGTGTGCATCAGAGGGGTGATTGTTTTTGTCTCAAAGCCACCGTGATCTCTCCACGATGATCTCGTATTGTGTCCCCTACAGCCCGGGCATCGATGTCACCACGGAACTGGACAGCTGGATCGATAAGTTTTGTCTCGACGCTGATGTGTTTGTCCTGGTAGCAAACTCCGAGTCCACCCTCATGCAGACAGTAAGACGAATACACGAGTTTATGTACTATACATGGCGTGAGCACTAAGCATCAATGCCTGGTGCTCACTTGAGTACCCGATTAAAAAAATGTGTGCACCCCTGAATATAATGAATATTAATGAAATAAAACATTAGTATTACATTTTTAATAATAATTTCCTTTATTTTTTTTCTCAGGTTTTTTACATTTACTTAAAAAATGTTTGACTTCTAATGAAAAATGTTCAAGGTTTTGAAAGTACTTGAATTTTATCAAAGTTTGTGAAACTAGAGATCCACCAAAAAGTGAGCTGGTGATCACTGGAACTCAGCATGATCAGCTAATTTGAAACTCAAAAATAAAATGATTCATCCCGTAACATATATGGACTAAAATCAATTCTACCAAGCATTTGACCTGCCAAATAAAGGTCCTTACGGTCAATCAGAGTTCTATCAGATAATTCTACAGTAAGGACCACCCCCACCAGTGACATCACTCAGGGTGGGTGGAGTCTCTAGAAAAAAGAAGTTGTCCTCAGACTGGACTACTCATGGCTAGTCAAACCAGTGTGTGTGTATCAACAAGGATCCAAGGAGGTATTCAGGAGGTTGAAGATGATATAAAATCTTTCCCAAATGGTAAAAGTGCTGGACCAGATGGTTATGGTATAGAATTATATAAAAAATACTCAGAAGTGTTGGCACCTCTCTTGTTAAGGATGTTTACCCACTCATTTGACATTGCAAAACTTCCCAATTCCTTGTATGAAGCAAATATTTCATTAATACTAAACGGGGGTAGAGACGCGTCCGATATCTCTGCTGAACACTGACATGAAGATTCTCACAAAAATAGTAGCAAGTCGGCTAAATAAACATGTTGCAACCATCATTCATGCAGACCAGACGGGATTTATTCTGGGTAGATTTTCATTTTTTTATGTTAGGAGGTTATCATAATTATGATAAGGAAAATAAAGCTGCAGTTTTGTGTTTGGATGCAGAGAAAGCTTTTGATCAGCTGGAATGGCCTTATATTTTTAGAGTGTTAGAGGAATTTGGTTTTGGAACTCAGTTTATTTCATGGATCAGAATTATAGACTCTCACCCCAACTCCTGCATTCTAACTAATCAAAATCGATCTGCCCCATTCTCATTGCATCGGGGGACACGTCAAGGCTGTCCACTCAGCCCACTGCTTTTTGCAGTTGCAGCTGAACCCCTCGCTGCTTGTATTAGGCAACATGCCACTCTCAAACCAATTCATTTGGGGGATGTCGACCATCATCTTTCATTGTATGCAGACGACATGGCCATTTTTGTTTCTCACCCTGAGCAGTCTCTGCCTATTTTACTGGATTTGATCAAGTCTTTTGGTGAAGTCTGAGGATATACCATAAACTGGCAGAAGAGTGAGTTAATGCTGCTGGGTGGGGATTTAAATGCTAATTTTAAGCAGACTATTCCGTTCAAAATCACAGATGAGATTAAATATCTGGGGGTAGTTATTCCTAAAGACCATAAACTGATATTTAAGCTAAACTTTCTGGTAAAACTAGAACAACTAAAGAATGACAGAAAAGTGGCGTACCCTCCCCCTTTCTATGATTGGTCGGGTGAATGCGGTCAAGATGGTCTCTCTCCCAAGATTTTTATACCTTTCAGACTCTCCCTATTTTTTTAACTAAGTCTTTTTTTTAAACTTTAGATTCCATTATTATGCCTTTTTATTTGGAACTTTAAGACTCATAGGATATCAAAGAATCACCTATATAAAGCAAAGGAGAGGGGGGGGGGGGCTAGGTCTACCTCATCTCTTACATTATTACTGGGCAGCAAACCTGTGAGCTTTAATCTGTTGGTAAGAGGATTATGTAAGAGAAATACAGAGTGATACCCCAGCTTGGGTCGCTATAGAAAAAAAGGATATCACTAATAGCTCACTACCAGCACTTCTTTTTGCATCACCCACAATTCCTATAAAAACAATCACACAGAGTAATCCTGAATTGCTTTAAAATCTGGCAGCAAATCAGGAAGAGTTGTAACTTCCCAGATACTGCAGTACAGTTTGTCATAACCACGCCTTCCCTCCATCCCTTTCAGATAAAGCTTTTAAAAAATGGAGGTCAGAAGGCATCAACTTCCTGAAGGATTTGTATCTGAACAAACAATTTGCTTCATTTACCCAATTACAGAAAAAGTTTTTGATTCCATCAACACATGTTTTTAGGTATTTACAAATCAGGAACTATGTTTGTCAAAGTCTGAAAGATTTTCAGATCTACCACCTCCAGCTGGGCTTTGACAGCGTCCCGAAAGCAGTGGGGGGCATTGAGTCTGAATGGACCATGTCCTTTTCTACTGGTGGCTGTTGCTAGCTGCCATTGCAAGGTGGCCGATGGTAGTCGTGACAGTAGTCCCCAGACCCGCTGGTGGACACCAGAGGTTAGGCGAGCTGTCGCTCTCAAGAAGGAGGCCTACAGAGCATGGCTGGTATGTGAGACTCCAGAAGCATCAGACAGGTACCGGATGGCCAAGCAGTATGCAACAGTTGCAGATATAAACTCTCAGGCATGAGAGGAGTTCTGTGCAGCCATGGAGAAAGACCATTGATCAGCTCCAAAGAATTTCTGGCAAAACATCCAGCGCCCCAGGGGAGGAAGGCAGCAACTCGCTCACGAATGGGGAATAGGGAGCTGCTGACATCAACTGGGGCTATAGCTGGGTGGTGGAAGTAATAATTGAGGACCTCTTCAATCCCACCAAGCTGTATCCCGATGAGGAACCAGAAGCTGAGAGACCTGGGGACGGACTGTCCGATCTCTGGGGCAGAAGTCACTGAGGTAGTCAAACATTTTAGTGGGGGATGTTGGGGTGGATGAGACAGTAGCTCAGTAGGTTAAGGCATTGGTCTTGCAACCGGAGGGGTGCCGGTTTGAAACCCATTCCTTGGTCAATTTGTCGTTATGTCCTTGGGCAAGGCACCTCACCCACATTGTCTATTGGTAGTGGTCAGGGGGTCCAGTGGCGCCTGTGTCTGGACGCTTCTCTTCTGTCATCTGCCTTTAGTGTGGGAATGACTGACTTATGTAAAGTACTTTGTAGTCCATGACGTAGAAGAACGCTATGCAAATGCAAGACCTTTACATGGGACCAGTCCTGGGTACCTCAAGGCTATGGATGTTGTAGGAATGTCTTGGTTAAGGCATATTTTGCGTGGTTTGCGACATTGCGTGGCCATCAGGGGAAGACCAGTGTAGTGATCCCAATTTTTATGAAAAGGGACCAGAGGGTGTGTTTCAACTAGAGAGGGATCACACTCCTCAGCCTTCCTGGAAAGATCTACTACAAGGTACTAGAGAGAAGGGTCCGGTCAATAGATGAATTTCAGATTGAGGAGGAGAAATGTGCTCTCCGTTCTGGTCGTGGAATCATGGACCAGCTTAGAGAAAGGTCCTACCTCAAGGGGAAGAGTTTACATATGGTCTTGTTAATGAGTGAGGGACGGAGGGAGCAGGAGATTGGCAGGCAGATTAGAGCATCATCTGCAAGGATGCGAATGCTGAACCGGTCTGTTGTGGTGAAGAAGGAGCTGAGCCAGAAAGAGAAGCTCTAGATTTACCTGTCGATCTACGTCCCACTCCTCACCTGGTCATGAGCTTTGGGTAAAGAGTTTCCTCTGCAGGGTGGCCAGACTCAGCCATGGAGATAAGGCACTTGGACATCTGGGAGGTACTCGGAATAGAACCACTGCTCCTCCATGTGGAGAGAAGCCAGCTGACGTGGTTCATATCAGAATCAGAATAGCTTTATTGGCCAGAAAGGCAGCGTCCTGCCAATCAGGAATTTGACTAGGTTACAGAAAACCCGGGCTGCCCTTTAAGGGCGCCTACCTTGCAGATGACATGTGCATACAGACAGAAATTTGGTTTATTTAAGAGGGTAAGGAGGGGAAGATAAAAACAGACAGTTCTCAGCTGTCCCCAGTTGGAGGCAGCTGCTAATGATGGGGGGAGATGCCTCCTGGACCACCTCCCTGGGAAGGTGTTTCAGGTAGGAGGCCCAGGGTCTACCAAGGGATTAGATCTCCAGGTTGGTCTGAAAACGTTTTGGGTTTTCACTGCAGGAACTGGTTTAGGTGGCTTGGGTGAGGATAGTCTGGGATTCCGTACTAGGGATGCTGCCCCATGATCCGGATGAACAGAAGAAAGTGAGGCAAGACCAGTAGAGCTGATTAATGTCAAACATGAAAGTGATAAACTGGAGAAAAGAGGTTTTAGAATGACTGTAACAAGAGCCTAGTTGTATGCAATTAATTCATTCATGTTTTTAAAGCTGCTGTACATGTTGTCTTTTAACAGGAGAAGTCCTTCTTTCACAAGGTCAACGAGCGTCTCTCCAGCCCCAATATATTCATCCTCAATAACCGCTGGGATGCTTCAGCCTCAGAGCCTGAATACATGGAAGAAGTGAGTCAGAATCATATGCTCATGAACAACTTCTAAAGCAGAGGGGGGGGGGGGGAATGCTGGGTAGGCAGTGCTGAGCTGGTGCTCAACGTAATAAGGCACATAGAACCTGACTTTAAAGGCAGAGAGCTGATGATGTTTAAACTGTTGAAATGTAAATGTAACTCGGTCTTCTTCTCAATGTGTCAGCCTTGAAAGGCTGAAAAAGAAAAGTTATAACCATTAGAACTTCAGTGGTTTCCTATCAGACACTGTAGTCTAGTGGTTAGTGACACTGACTTCAGACCAAGAGGGTCTGGGTTTGATCCCCGGCCCTGACCAACTTTTCATTATGTGTTTAAATGTTACTGTTAAAGGACAGGGCATGACCACATGCACAGTAACTCAGTCAGAAATAAACAAAAAGCCAGGGAAACGCATGGATCAGGTAAATAAACAGTCGGGAAACACGTGGGGGGCCGGATTTGGCCCGCGACCCATCTGTTGGTTATCTATGGGTTATCTGTTAGTTTTCTATTGGTTATCTATGGGTTTTCTGTTAGTTTTCTATTGGTTATCTATGGGTTATTTGTAGATTATTTATGGGTTATCTGTTGGTTATTTGTGGGTTATTTGTTGGTTATCTATGGGTTTTCTATTGGTTATCTATTGTTTATCTATGGGTTATCTTTTGGTTATCTAGTGGTTATCTATTGTTTATCTATGGGTCGTCCTTTGGTTATCTATGGGTTATCTGTTGGTTATTTATCAGTTATATATGAGACATAGATTCTTGCTTTTATAAAATCTTTGAGTTTTGCCGTTTTAGCCTTTTCAGTTACCCAAATTTGTCTTTTTAACCTTTAAATTTGTCCATTTAACCTTTTAGTGTTTTTGTTGTATTTTATCTATTTTACTTAACATGTCTTTAACGTACCCGGATAAGCGGAAGAAGACGAGACGAGACGATGTCTTTAACGTTTATCACTTTGTTTGTTGCTTTGGCTACAACTTGTTGGAATATGTCCTTTTGGGCTGAACATGGCCTCTAAACCTGTTCAGTCAGATCTCCATTTATAGTTTTATAGATCCATTCTTGTTTGAATGTCTGGTCTCATCAGGTCCGCCGGCAACACATGGATCGCTGCACCAACTTCCTGGTGGATGAGTTGGGTGTGGTTGACCGATCCCAGGCCAGTGACCGCATCTTCTTCGTCTCTGCTAAAGAAGTCCTTCAGGCTCGTGTGCAGAAGTCCCAGGGAATGCCTGAAGCAGGTGGGACTGGACGCTGGTTTCTAAAAGACCTTCTGTGTTCTGAAACATTCCATTTTCTCCACTTGTCCTGTTCTAACAGTTTAGGCAGGTAACAGTGGGTGTGAGTGCTGCTAGGTCAGAGCAGATTGTGTTCTATGACTGGAAAAGTATAGTACTGTATACTTTAGTATGGAGTACTTTATCTGTTGCTAATGGGGTTTATTTAATCTGTGGCATGATAAAGCTCATCTGCTTTGGACCGGTTCACATGGGAGGGTTTTCAGATTGATTTCAAACCATGAGAGATCCCACATGGTGATAAAAATCACAGATGTTGATCCTTCTGCTCCTACAGTGTGTGGTGGACACTGGCAGGGCAACAGAACATTGAACTTAATCCAGAGAAAACAAAGACAGTCAAATAGGTATTAATGAAAATGATGATAATATTAGTAATACTAATAATACGATTATACAGGTTAATACACCAAGTGGAAAGAGTTTGTACACACAATACTTGCTATACAGTGATCTGTGCAATTATTACTAGCTGATATGTGTTCTGTGCTTAAAGCTACATATAGTATCTGTCTAGGTGTGTGTGTCTGAGTCTTATGGTTGTGAATGTAAGCATTAATGTGTGTGTGTGTATGCGCGCGCGCGTGCGTTTGTGTGTGTGCGTGTTAATTAAATGAATAGTGCAGGTGACAGTAGTCTTGTGTTTCAGGTGGAGCCCTGGCAGAAGGATTTCAAGCCCGAATGTTTGAGTTCCAGAACTTTGAGAGGAGGTTTGAAGTAAGGTCCTCTGAAGCTTCAGAGCTTTGTTATGTTATTGTTTCTCTGACTGACCATGTTCTCACTGTACAGTTTTGTGTGTATGTGGAGGGTCCAGTGGTGTGAAAAAGTATTGTCTTTTAAACCTACGACCAGGTTGAGCCCCTAGCCCTAAGCCCTAGACCGGGATACTCAGTAGGTGACCTGGATCTGGCCTGCAACCCGCAGCTTTCTGGCCATCTACCATGTCCCTAGTCAGTGCAGCAGACTAATTCAACATGTGCTGGCAAGACAAGCAAAAAGTGACATAATACTTTTTATGTCAGCATGTCTGTCAGCATGCCCTGCTAGCCTTTTTGGCTCATAACAGTAATTACTGTAATTTAATAGTTTGCTACATGGTGCAATTACTTTCCATCAGATGGAGAAATCAGCCTTTCTGAATCTGAAAAATGTTCTTCTGAGCTGAGAGAAGCTGACTCAGTCCATATCACAACCTGAAGAACTAAATAGTCTTTTAAATTGTAGAAGAAAATCTGTCTGGGGAAATACTCAATTCTAGTCAGATCAAGAGAGATTCTGCTGCAGATCAGTGAAAAGTTAGCTGCTAATTTTCAGGTGATCAAAAAAAAATTGGTCTAAAAAGTCCCCACCGATGCATTAAAAAACTATATTACCTGTTAGCAAACCTCTACAGTTAGAACTCTATATTACCTGTTAGCTAACCTCTACAGTTAGAACTCTATATTACCTGTTAGTTAACCTCTACAGTTAGAACTCTATATTACCTGTTAGCTAACCTCTACAGTTAGAACACTATATTACCTGTTAGCTAACCTCTACAGTTAGAACTCTATATTACCTGTTAGCTAACCTCTACAGTTAGAACTCTATATTACCTGTTAG
>SSNR01000312.1:485888-497606 GCA_006937965.1 Callopanchax toddi | reverse complement strand
TAACCTCTACAGTTAGAACTCTATATCACCTGTTAGCTAACCTCTACAGTTAGAACTCTATATTACCTGTTAGCTAACCTCTACAGTTAGAACTCTATATTACCTGTTAGCTAACCTCTACAGTTAGAACTCTATATCACCTGTTAGTTAACATCTACAGTTAGAACTCTATATCACCTGTTAGCTAACCTCTACAGTTAGAACTCTATATCACCTGTTAGCTAACCTCTACAGTTAGAACTCTATATTACCTGTCAGCTAACCTCTACAGTTAGAACACTATATTACCTGTTAGTTAACCCCTACAGTTAGAACACTATATTACCTGTTAGCTAACCTCTACAGTTAGAACTCTATATCACCTGTCAGCTAACCTCTACAGTTAGAACACTATATTACCTGTCAGCTAACCTCTACAGTTAGAACTCTATATCACCTGTTAGCTAACCTCTACAGTTAGAACTCTATATCACCTGTCAGCTAACCTCTACAGTTATATATATATATATATATATATATATATATATATATATATATATATATATATATATATATATATATATATATATAAAAATTTTTGGGGGGGGGGGCTATGGAGTTTATTATTTTTTTGGGTCAGTCTGACCCCTAAGACAAATGGAGGGATAAATGTAAAAATGAGTTTTCTTACCGTTACAACTGGTTTGAACATGAATGTGTTCAGGTCTGAATGAGGCAACAACTTCAAGGTTTTGCTGACTTTTTTATATATGTCGTTTGTTTAGGAGCTCCATCGCCACATAGAGGAGGGTCTGGGCAAGAATATGTCCCAAAAGTGCTCCAGCTCCATCACCAGCGCCATGCAGGCCACTCAGACAGAGATGATCGGTAACAACTGTCCTCTAAATCCTGAGATAAACTCTTCTTCATCATCACTGTACAGACTCAGGTTTCACCCTACATGGCTACTTATGGGATCAGTGGTTTGTTCTGTTAGGTCGTCAGTTTATCATTTGATGTATATTAGTGTTTTGCATTATCTGTATTGTATTTTGTTGGTCATCAATCACCTGCAGTGTGTGTCACTGAGCTTCTGCAACCGTATGAGCTGTAGGCTGCTGCTTGATATGGCGATGTGACACACCCGGTCTGATCTGCCTAAAGCTGTGTGTAGACCAGCCTGTATTAAGGGTGATGTAACGTATGTGAGTCTGTATGGTTTCTGGGGCTGTGGTGTCGTATTGATGGTATTCTGAGGTGTGTTCATTTAATTTGGACTGAGTAGAAAATCACTGAAGGCCCAGAGGTGAAAGTCACGGCCCGCCACTGGTTACCACTAGTCTTCACATCCAGACCAGAGTGATGAAGAGGCAGCTGAGTTAGCTAGGCTAGAATCCACTTAGCTAGTGAACGCTAACTGTTCAAAGTAAAAACATTAAACTACAGGTCAAACTATGAGCTGAAACTGTCCAGAAGTAGTCCAAAAACCATTAAACAAGTGACCATTACAACCATTAGGTTAATGATCTAACAAGGGTATTTAATTATTCAGCTGCTGCCTGATGTGTGCTTCGTTTCCGTCACTTTGGTCGAGATCAACCAGACCCACGCCGTCTTTCTGACTGAGCTCTCTGTCTGTGTCCAGAGGGCCTTAAGCCCCTCCTTCCCAGCGCCGTCAGTGAGCAGGTGGACAAGATGGTTCATGGTCAGTGCTTCAGTCTCACCTATGACCTGGCCTGTGACAAGCTCTGCAGTGACTTCCAGGAGGACGTAGGCTTTCACTTCTCTCTGGGGTGGACTATGCTCGTGAGCCGCTTCCTGGGGCCTAAGAACACCCGCCGGGCTCTCATGGGCTACAGCGACCAGGTGAGAGTCTATGAGTCATCATCCTGTCACCACACACCTTTTCTTCTGAACGTGAGTCCATGAAGGATCTTCTCAAACTGTGGTAACTCTCATGATACACAAAATAATGTCAACGACGTAACGGCCATTAAAAGTTAAGCAGGCTAACTACCAGTCCTAAACTGAAGCTGAGGAGTTTCCTGACAGGCTGACAGAATCAAACGCTGCTCAGTGGTCACGTTTCACAGGAAGAGTCACACACTTAGTCCAATCATGATTCAAACATGCAGAACAGACATGTATGTACTTTATAACACCGTCTTTATAGACTACAGTCCTTGTGAAGGACGGTTTACTGGTTATTTAACACTTTCCAGTGTTCTCCAGTGTAAATCAGAGCCTTAGGAGTCATTTTATAAAGAAACAAGCTCTGATGCTTCTATTCTCTGATTCAGAGGTCAGCAGGTTTCCTCCTTATTACTAATGAGATGCACAACCCTCGCTTCTGATTGGATAACAGAAACGTCACTACGCCCCTCTTATTCAGGTCACATCAACATGTCGGATCCTGAGTCTGAGAGCGAAGGAGAGATTTTAGAGGAAGTGTTTCAGGATGGGGAACTGAGCAGACCGTAGGATGTAGGAGTTGCTATGGTAACCCCCGTCAGGAGACACATTTGAGCGTATCAAGATGAGGAAAGTGCTTTCTGAGGAGGAGCTTTGTGATGAAGTGTCGCTCCAAAATGCACCAACGCTGACAGATTTAGATGACGTTTAAAAACAAATTTGATCGGTTTTACAGTATTTTTTACACGGCCGTTACTACCCATAATATCTTTTAATTATAAAATAATGACTGCACTAGATCGGCTTTTAATAGTCCATTTTACTTTCATGTGCAGAATTTCATAGTTTGTTCCTGTCCAGTCACAGGCAGGTAAACACATGACCCCTTCAAAGGATGTTTGTCAAAAGAGAGAGGTCATTCAGATAGAAATAACCTACCGTGGAACGTATTTGCGTCGTTATCTGACCCACTGCTGACTTTTTTCCATCAGCGGTCCCTTTAGCGAACACGTCTTTAATGGACGTCTGACTGACTGCTACTAGCCGTTTTAGCTGCGGAGGTGAAGGGTGGAGATCTAAGCTTGAGACATTCCTGATGATTAATATTCCAAGACGTGTTTGTGACTAAGGTGGTGAAGCTGCTGGTTAGCTCCACCGGCCACCGTTACTCAACAGTGTTTGTTCCACGTCCGACTTTTTAAACCTGAAAACCCTCGAACAGACGTGGCTCCTCTTTTTGGAATATTTATTCCTCTGGGTTCGTAATTGAAGTCGCCATGACATCTCCCGCTAGTCACCATAAGTTTACGTTTCACTCACGCTGTGGTGTTGTGTGTAGCAGTGAAATGAGTCCCCACTGAAACACGTCCGGGACGCTGGTCAGCTATTCGCCGGTATAGCAGCATGTGAAAAATTCACATCATAACCAAAATAAACATTGGTTTTATCGCCCAGCCCTAACACATACAGATGTCACCCCACTTTAAAACCTCCTAGAGGAAACCCTGTATACATGTTGTCATCATTTGAACACATCTGGAGTGATGTGGTGGCAGAGTTAGACCTGCTGACTCCACAGAAACAGCGCCGTGTGACATCACTGTTAGCTTCCTGACTTGAAGCTAAAGCTGAGTATGTCTGTGGTCTGGAGGGTTTATAAAGTTGATCACAACAACATTGTAAAAGTAGCGAGTCGGGACTTGGTATCGGCAGATCCTCAAAATCAAATGACTCGGACTCGAGGGCAAAACACCTGATTGGGACCTCCCTAGTTGATTTGTTTATTAGGAGTTGTTCTGGTTCTGATCCACGAGTCTGATGTCATCATTGACTGCATGGTGGTGCTGGTACCAGGAGGTCCTTCTAGCCGTTAGTAGTGGCGCTCTGCAGGACGAAGAGACGTTCCTCAGTAGGTGAGTGTCCTGCTGCTGGAGGCTGACGCTCTGCTGGTTCCTGCAGGTTCCTCGGCCCGTGGCCTTAACGCCAGTCAGCGCCACGGCGCCGCCGTTCTCACAGACCTCCATGACCCAGGAGGAGCTGATGGTCTCCATGGTGACGGGCCTCGCTTCCCTTACGTCCAGAACTTCCATGGGCGTCCTCGTAGTTGGTGGTGTGGTGAGGATACACACACACACACACACACACACATGTAACCCCACTAACACACCAAAACGTTTCAGGCTCATGAAAAATCCTATTGATAGTAATCATAATGACGAAATGTTTAAAACAGATCGGTGGAACGAGGCGCCGCCAACCCGTCGATCTCCGTGTTCCAGAGGATTCATGAATATTAACGAGTGTTGGTGCGTTCAGACAGGAGCCAGTGGAAACGGCGCGCCGCATCCAAAGTGCGTTTGTTGGCTAACAGCTGCACCAAGCTGAGGAGGTGCAGAGCACCACCAAACTTACCGTCCAGCGCGCTGCGCCCGACTTAACATGTCAACTTGACCAGTGATGAATCCTCGTACATCCAGCCACAGGAACGTGAACACACTGAGGCCAGGACGTCCTGATGATCACACGGAGATCAGCGGCCAAGCTGGAGCGTCCTGGTCTGAGCGTTTGGCTCAACACTCGACAGCATGCCAGATGCAGCATCGCTGAGCTGAAGCTGATATTTTTAACTAGAGCAGGACGTCAGATCAGTACCGTCCTGACACCGAGGAACTAAAAACACTCGTTAAACCAAGAGCGTGCACAAATAAACAGGCTTCCTCTGAGCTACACGTTAAAATAATAACTGAGGAGACGACAAGCTAGAGGCTGCACAACTAAAAATAACTACAAAAACTAAGGGGGGACAAGCAGAACCAGTGAGAACCACAACCCAGGGGGGACAAGCAGAACTGAACGGCTGACTCCTTTTAAAGCCGTCCTAATGACAGCGTGGTGACGGCGCCGCTGTTCCTCAGAGAGCAGCTCTCCCGGCGCGCTGAGCTGTCCATGGTGCTGAACCCTGAGCACCGTGACAGACGCCATCTTGGTACATCTTTAATATCTTGATCAGCAGCAGTGTCTCTCCTGATCTGACTAGCCTTGAGTATTGCCCCTATCTGAGGACTATTTCCTGTTTCTAGAGACTCCACCCACTTTGTGTGATGTCACCAGTGGTCCTTCCTGTCGCTGATGGAATGTGTGTCTGTTTTGTGTCAGATATGGAAAGCGGTGGGGTGGCGTCTGATCGCCCTGTCCCTGGGTTTATACGGGCTCCTCTATGTCTACGAGCGCCTCACCTGGACCACCAAAGCCAAAGAGAGAGTCTTCAAGAGGCAGTTTGTGGACTACGCCAGTGAGAAGCTGCAGCTGATCGTCAGCTACACCGGATCCAACTGTAGTCACCAAGTCCAGCAGTGAGTTGGACCAATCAGCTGAGAGAAGAATCTTTAGTCGAGTTTAGATAGTCAGCGTGTTCCACTCTTCAGAAAAGTGTCATCATTTGTTGTTGTTGTCGTCAGGGAGCTGGCTGGTGTGTTTGCTCAGCTCTGCCAGCAGGTAGACGTCACCCGGCAGAACCTGGAAGACGAGATCAACGATATGAACAAGAAGATAGAGCTGCTGGACAGTCTGCAGAGCAGGGCCAAGCTGCTGAGGTAGGACACTCAGCCAGGGAGTGGGCGGGGCCTTTAGTCACTGAGTGGGAGGGACCTTTAACCAGGGAGTGGGTGGGACTTTTAACCAGGGAGTGGGCGGGGCCTTTAGTCACTGAGTGGGAGGGACCTTTAACCAGGGAGTGGGCGGTACCTTTAGTCACTGAGTGGGCGGGACCTTTAACCAGGGAGTGGGAGGGACCTTTAGTCACTGAGTGGGCGGGACCTTTAACCAGGGAGTGGGAGGTACCTTTAGTCACTGAGTGGGCGGGGCCTTTAGTCACTGAGTGGGAGGGACCTTTAACCAGGGAGTGGGCGGGACCTTTAGCTTAATGACTGGTTGGGGCCTTTATCGGGGGGGAGTGGGCGGGGCCTCCATCAGGAGACGTCTCTCTGCTCTCTACTGTTTATTCTAGTTTAACATAAAAACCTCCAGAGGAAGTGTCAGCTGATCCAGGAGCAGCTGGTTTCTCAGCTAACGTCACGCCTGAACCATTTGGCGTGTAGTGGTGTAGAAACAGGGTGCGGACCAGTTCCCCCTCCTGTGCAGACTGGTACGATCCCACAGCCAGTGTGAGCCGAGTGGCTCGTTGTGATCCTGTGAAGGAGCGCTCAGCTGGGGGGGGGCTGCACCCCAACCCCCACCTGAGTACTTCATTGACAAAAGTATGTGTACCCATGTATAAATACTAGGGATGTAACGAGACCCAAAACTCACGAGACGAGATTTAATAATAGTTTCAAGAAAACTTCAAAGATCAAATTTATGCAACAAAAAACGCTTTTATTCCAGACTTTTAGAAGTTTTTCCACAAACTCAACTGATGTCTTTCTGTTTCTGATTTCCTGACTCTTATCAGTCGGGGTGTGACGATACTGAAAACTCACCAGATGAGATTTTAATCACATTTTAAAGAACTTCTCAAAGATCAAACTATTGCTACAAATGATTTTTTTCCTGCCTCTCTCCTCCTCTCCTGTCTCACCAAAGATAGAACTGTGACTCCAGGTGAAGAGGAGAGGTCTGAACTGTTTAAACAGAGCCATGATATTAAACCTACAAACAACCGGTATCCATCCAAATCCATATGTTTTAAAAACTACAGGGCTCTAAACTGACTTTAAAAAGTGCAGAGGACATGTCCCCCCACTATGTCCATGTGTTTTCAGTCCTTTACCACTTCTCACCTCTCTGGGACACACAGAAGACGGATGTGTCACACACACGCCGTTTTAAAAAGACAAAAACATCATAGTTACTGAGAGTGGCTGCACGGAGAGCGCAACGCAAACGCCGGTCCGCGCGGAGGCGCTAAAGATCGGTGCCGGTTCTGTCTCATTTACGGCTTTAATACGGTGATTTTCCAAGAAGCGTTCAGCCTTGAACAGGCTGCAGAGCGTCCTGTGAGCCCCTAGACCGCGGAGACTCTGTCTGTCTGTTTTCTCCCTACTTTCTTCTCTCTCTTCTTGTTGAAACTAGAATCAGTTCAGTTCAACTTCACTAAATCCTTCAAGGATTTGATCATTAATAGAAAACAAATGCAAAGCTAAGAAAAGCTTTTCATTTATAGAATAAAACTGTTTAACTCAGTGATAATAGGGTTTCATATAGATCGTTTACAGATGCACACACCTCTCTGTCTCCCCTCCTCTCCTGTCCTCCTCTCTCCTCCTCTCCTCTTCTCCTCTCCTCCCCTCTCCTCTCTCCTCCTCTCCTCTTCTCCTCTCCTCCCCTCTCCTCTCTCCTCCTCTCCTGTCCTCTTCTCCTCTCCTCCTCTCCTCCCCTCTCCTGTCCTCTCCTCCTGTCCTCTCTCCTCCTCTCCCCTCCTCCTCTCTCCTCTCCCCTCCCCTCCTCTCCTCTCCTCCTCTCTCTTCTCCTCTCCTCCCCTCTCCTCTCTCCTCCTCTCCTGCCTCTCCCCTCCTCCCCTCTCCTCCTCTCCTCTCCCCTCCTCTCCTCTCTCCTCTCCTCCTCTCCCCTCCCCTCCTCCCCTCCTCTCCTGTCCCCTCCTCCCCTCCTCTCCTGTCCTCTCCTCTCCTCCCCTCCTCTCCTCCTCGTGTCAGTCTGTCCTTTAGGTCAGGAGGTTTCAGCGTAGGGTCCATGTCTCTCTGCTCTGAGACACACACCAAGCCCCAGCTGTTCTTCTTTTACTGTTTCCACAGCAGGCAGGCGGTTTCCTAACAGGGCGTCTGAGCTGCGTTTACAGTGATATGAACGGCAGCGTTTTACGTTTCATTTTCGCTTTCGGAGCGACGTTTTCACTCGCGTGCCCAAACGCAAATAATGACATAATCAGGTCATGCGGGTTCGCGAGGTCGAACTTATCTCAACGAGAAATATCGTGGCGTTTTAATATCGCGAGATCTCGTTACACCCCTAATAAATACAGATGTTGATGCTTTTGTGTGTGTGTGTGTGTGTGTGTGTGTGTGTGTGTTAGGAACAAGGCAGGCTGGTTGGACAGTGAGCTCAACATGTTTACCCAGCAGTACCTCCACCACACCAAGTGAAGCGCGGGACCTCTCAGACCTGAATGCTTCCCGCCCTGCGACAGGCCCCGCCCCCTCCATCCCATAATGCTGTGATGAACAGAGGATCACCTGCTAGAAACGCCACATTTACCTGAAACCTGACGTGTGCACGACTCACTGGATGCTCTTCAGAAAGAAATGACTAGAAAAGATGTAACTAATTTATTAACTTATAGGACGGGGTGTTCTGATGCTTTAATGGTTAAAGACACTAAATAAATATCGTCTCCTGAGTGTTATTAAAGGTCACCAGGGTCAGTTATCTACAGTAAGGGCCACACCCATTGGTGATGTCATTTAAGGTGGGCGGAGTCTCCTTGAAAAGAACAACGAATGAAATGAGATTTCTTGGTCTGGTCAGGAGAAACACCCCCTGACTAAGAAGCATCCTGTACATTATGCTGAACGTGGAGTTGACCATGACCAGTGTCACATGATGGCGTCTACTCATGATGGCGTCTACTCATGATGGCGTCTACTCATGATGGCGTCTACTCATGACACCTCCGCTGCAGGCTTCAGATCCTGAACACAAAAAGCAGTGAGTCTAAATCCTGAAGGTCCACAGACACAGTTAGACCTACACCTACATCAGGCGTGTCGAAGTGCGTCCCTCTGTGGACCTCAACTGCAAAATGGTAGAATATATTCCTTTTTCTATTTTGTCTTTTTAAAACTTAAAAGTTTCAGTTCAATTCAAAGTATTAGTTTTTGATTTACCAGGTTTATTATTTTAATTAAATGAAGAGAACCACACACTCTTTAGCTAAAAGGCAGACATGAGCTTCTTTCATAAAACCTGGCTAAATCCAGCAGCTGGACTGGAGAAAGAGGGACGCACATCCTGATTCTTCTAAAATTTATTTTCAAGAAACTATAAAACAATCGACCAAACATATGAGACCCTTTTATGTCTATTTTTGAGCAGTACAAATTATAAAAATAACTAAAACCATTTTTGCATTTTTTAAAATAAAAAATGAAATGTATTTGGCCCCGAAGACTTTTAATTTTGGCCCCCATCTTCAAAGGTTTGGACTCCCCTGTCCTACAGCAAGAGTTGATGAAAACCAGCTGAACTGAGATCAGATTACATCAAATATCAGCCTCATGACTGGAATAAACTCTGACACTAATGTTCAGTCCATGCAGGCCTGGACAGTCTGAACTGGGTACTGGACCTGTTTCGAGCGGGCCGAGTCCGGTACGGAGTCCTGTACCGGTTCAGACTGGAACCAGGACCTAGTCTGAGCTCTAGCAAACCAAAAAGACTCACAGACTGTGGAGTTGATCAAATCAGGATTCAGTCATTTATCTTCCTCCATGCGAGCTACCGGAAGCTTCCGGGTCAAGTCCTGGTCTGAGCCTATTCTCTGGTCTAATGTAAATGGCCCGTGGTACACATCACTAGATTCTGCAACCCTGGCCTCTTCTATACTTCGTACTGAAGGGGGGTTTCAGTGTGCATGCTCCAGTTATAGCGTAGGTCTAAAGATTCATGCGCAGAAGACCCCAAAGAAACAGGAAGTAAACCACACGAACTTTTGGTCTGTTAAAAAAGTGAGAACGTTTTCAAACTTCTGCTAAATGCAGATTCTACACAGCACTGATGGTCTGTATAGTGATAGATCGTTTAGTTTTATGTTCATGGTTCTTTTAAAACTTTTGTGATTCCAGTCGTCGTCGTCCTGTGAGACTGGTGGGGCGGCGCCCTAGCGCCCCCTATTGACGGACCGCCACTGTTTAATTAGATCTAACAGCTCCACATTGTTGTGAACTGCTGGTCAGGATTTTTACCAGCAACTTTCAGTCAGATGAAAATATTTAGCTTCATTCCTGCTCTAGTGGTGAGATGTGGGTTTCTGCGCATCTGAAAACTGACTTGCAAAAATGCTCCCCTCCCAAAAAATAATTTCACCAGCCGCCACTGATTCATATACTTCAGTGTGTTGGGCTCAGAAAGCCCTAAATCTAGCTGTTGAAATGTCTCCTCAGCCTTCATAGCTTTCTACAGGAGCGGTTATTTACTCCTTCAAAGAAATCAGCTGTGTTCAAGCAGGGAGAGATGGGAAAAATCAGGAATCATGAGCTAAAAACACTCCAGAGCTAGCATAACAGCTAGCCACTTTGGGTTAGCCTAACCCTCGTGAGACACGTGACTTCCTGGGTACCGTGACGGAGACGGAGATCTTACAATCGTGGTATTCTGGATCTAACCACCAGATGGGGCTAAGTGACTTTTCATTAACTCTGTAAAGAGTCAGATTAACACAGACTGGCTCAAGGAGAGATTTAAACATATGAAAAAGTTGCATATTATCACTTTAAAATGGTTGAGTTTGGAGAAGAGTCCTGACTACGTCTTGGTTCATTAACGTGACAGCAGCTCTCTAACCAGACAAACGGTTTTATTTCACAATCTTTGACAAAAACATTTGTTCTAAAAATCCTTGTTTCCATTTCTAACTTGATTCAACGTTAAGATGACAGCAGGTTCAACCTGAACATGATTCTGAGTTCATGACGGATCAGTGAGTGGTGTCGTCACGCCGGGCCGGTCCAGCTCTAGACCAGAGGACGGACTGGTGCTCATCACAGGAGGTGCTGACCGTTTACAACAGGAAATCCTTCCTGGGTTTTTAAGAGGCCTCAGAAAATCAGTGTGACGCCTGAATATCAAGCACAGCGACACACACCTGTACGTGTGTGTGTGTGTGTCACAGCGACACACACCTGTACGTGTGTGTGTGTGTGTGTGTCACAGCGACACACACCTGTACGTGTGTGTGTGTGTGTGTGTCACAGCGACACACACGTGTGTGTGTGTGTGTGTCACAGCGACACACACCTGTACGTGTGTGTGTGTGTGTGTCACAGCGACACACACCTGTACGTGTGTGTGTGTGTGTGTCACAGCAACACACACCTGTACGTGTGTGTTGCTGTGACACACACGTACAGGTGTGTGTCACAGCAACACACACCTGTACGTGTGTGTGTGTCACAGCGACACACACCTGTACGTGTGTGTGTGTGTGTCACAGCGACACACACCTGTACGTGTGTGTGTGTGTGTGTCACAGCGACACACACCTGTACGCGTGTGTGTGTGTGTCACAGCAACACACACCTGTACGTGTGTGTGTGTCACAGCGACACACACCTGTACGTGTGTGTGTGTGTCACAGCGACACACACGTGTGTGTGTGTGTGTGTCACAGTGTCTACAAACAGCAGCAAGTATAAAGACAAAAACAAAACAGAAAAATCTAAAAGTGAGACGATGTTCAGGAGCAGCACTTAGACCGATCCGGGGTCTGTCTAACTGCTGCAGAGCTGAGGGTAAGGGGGGGGCAGCTCCTCACAAGCAAAGTAATCCTTCAGGGGGGCAAAGAGGTGCCGGATGACGGGGACGCTCCAGGCCTTACCCAGCAGCTTCTGCCTCTGCTGGCGGTTCATGTTCCTCACGTCGGTGTAATGTTTGGGAAAACCGAAGATCCTGGAGGAGAGGAAATGATGAGTCAGCAGAAAGGTCCACTACTAAACACTGACTGGGTGGAAGATTTATCACCACTACTCCTGATAGACGCAGAAAAACAGTAAAAGACTGAAGCGTTTGGAATATGAGGAGTTTAGATTCGTCTCACGTCGAGTTTTTAGACACGAGTTCCTTTTAAACGGCGTGTTCTAATAGTCTATGGCGGCTAGC
>SSNR01000312.1:426122-458622 GCA_006937965.1 Callopanchax toddi | reverse complement strand
GTAAGCTAAGGTCGTCCAGAACTAGAGGACTGGAGGACACCCGGTCCTCTGGTTCTGGTAGAAACGTACAACCAGTCACACACACGCAGTACCGGTACCGAAAAAAACATGGAGCAGATTTCGATACTTTGACTATAAAATGTCCCTGTAAATAAGCTGCTCCATTTCTCTACCGCTGCTCCGCCCCACGTTTTACGTTTTAACAGCAGTCCTTCCTCTGCCTTTCAAAACAGTTCTCCCACACGCAGATTCATTTCCGGGTTAAAATGTCAAAAAACTCTAAAGTTTAGCTGCATTTTGGAAATGCAACATATGCAATAAGATTTGTGCCGTGAAAAACAGGAACACCAGCAGTTAGCCAAAGCAACGCATCACGTTCAGCTGCAGCGCCGCGTTCAGTCTCCGACCCCGAGCTTCAGCGTCTGTGGGGGAATACTGTGACATGGGTAAGCAATAAATACTGGTAATAATAATAAAAGCATTAATGTGCCATTAAAACACTTCTTTGTTTAATTTAAAAAAATGTTTAGTACTTTGTTATTTTCCCTCAGAATTATACATGTAGGTACAGGAAAAGTATCGTTAAGGTACCGGTATCGTTAAAGTCGTAGTATTTCGCGGTACCCAGCCCTAGTCCTTACACAGTGACACCTGTATCTGTGGGCTCTCTGGTGGAGGACAGCGTTTAGCAGCGTGGTCCCTCCTTTAAACCTGAAACCCAGTCACGTCCCTTCCAGGCGCTCACACTGCTTACTTACAAACGCCATGGCGCTGTTGTTGGCAAACAGCTCCTGGACACAGATGCTCCAGTCCTCCCTGGGAACCAGAGCGCCGTGGGGCCGATGAGGCTGACACAGGTAACAGATCCACGGCTCCAGGACCTTCAGGGCCTCAAAGGTCCCCGGGCCAACCAGGATGTTCAGGCAGTCTGCGCAGTAAGACCTGCAGGCGGACCGAGACGGAGTCATCAACCCGTTAGTTGAGCGTCTGAAGGCGAAGAGGGAATCGGACCCACCTGCAGCAGCTGTCGTTACCACAAAGGACCACCTCCATCCCATAGCAGCAGATGGTGCAGTAGGACTGGTATCCGTCTTCATCGTAGCGATACAGAGTCTCTGTGAAGTTATCCTTTAAAACACAGCAGTCATAACAAGCACCACCAAATGAGACATATTATTTAAAGAAATGATCCAATGATTCATCTCAGAGGGTAATGAGGTGTTTCAGTCCCTCCTTCCTCCCAGAGACCCGCTGCTGGTCTAAACCACCACCAGTGAATCAGAGCGAGACTGATGAGCTCTTACTTTGCACTTCAAGCAGAGGCTGCCTTTAAACAGAGGGTGGGATATCTCAACGTCCTCAGTCCCACAGCACAGACAGTAGCCTGAGGAAGACAAGTTCAAAGTTCAGTCAGTAACGACCTCGCCCGTCTCCAGAGGCCTCTCACTCCTCGTTCTGGATTCTGAACCGAGCCGTCCCAGACCAAACCTCACCTTCGATGTCCAGTTTCTGCTCCGCGATCCTACAGATGGTCTCCTCTGGAAAGAGAAGAATCAGTAAATAAATTAGATGCATAAAGTCAGAGCCTCCCTACCAAGACTAAAAACAAACAGCCAAGTCAGTTCAGGTCCAGGTCACATCAGGTCATCTCCAACAACAGATCCAGATCCTTCAGGTCCAGGTTCTGGACAGCTGATTACAGTAGTTTAGCTGTATTATAAAATGATGACTAGTGAGATTGTCCTGTTATAAAGGAACAGCTGACTGAGGCTTTACTTCAGTATGATCCTCCATTCATCAGTAGGAGGGAGGGAAAGACCCTCTGATCAGAAGACCCTCCAGTAAACCAGGCTCTGAGTGGGCGGAGCCTCAAACCTCAGCCCAGAGGTCCCCAACCCCCAGACCAGTCCGTAGGTCACGTGGTACCGGGCTGTGAGAACGGCAGAATAATAAAATGGTATTGATGTACTGATGGTTCCACCATCGTGGAACCTCAGTTCCTTCTCCAACAGAGAGGTCACATGTCATGTCCCTAAAGCCCAAGCTCTCTGCTAGAGCTCACAGCAGCACAAAGCAGAAACCCCTGAAAAGGAGGCAGACCGGTGTTGTGTCAGAGTGACGGGCTGCTGAAAACATGCATCCATTCGGTTTTCAGCAGCCCTTTGTAACACTGTGCAGGCCACCACTCAGCTCAGAGAGCCTTCTGCGTTGATTTCTACACTAGAAACAGAAAGGCTCTGTGTATCTTCCAGGTTATAAAACAAAGGTCCACACGGTGGTTCTGGTTCTCACCTCTGTACTTCTGGTCCGGCTGTGCGTACACACCGCTCGGCTGGCTGACTTTATTGTAGACTTTGACAAAGTTCTTCTTGTATGGCACAAAGTCAGGTGACGTGTCATCGTCTAACCCATAGAACGAGCCGAGGGTCTTCTGAAGGCTCTTTCCCCCTTTTGCACTTCCCCTGCTTCTTTTCCTTCCCCATTCTCTGGTCCACTCTTCTTTCTCCTCCACCCATTTCCCAAGCTTCCTCATCTCGCTGTTTAATCTGTTGCTGGACCCATTTCTCTTCACAGGTTTGAAACTTGTTGCCTCAGGATGCAAGTCATCTCCATCCAGGACGTTGGACTGGGACAAATTACAGGACAGTTTGTTCAGCGAGACAGCCACTTGGTTCATCTCAGCGCTGACGGCAGACTTCACCGGCTCAGGACACAGGGGGGCCTTCCTGAAGAGCTTCTTCTTCACCTTCGGCCTGCTGGATTTTGTTATCACACCTGAAATCAGATTAGAACGCAGAAACAACAAGGTTTTATACATTTTAGGGCAACACAATATATCAAAAAGTCATCGTCATGTGCCATAGGCCACATCAGAAACTGCAATAAATGGTTGGCTCCAGATGTTTCCATATGTGCTATACATCAAATATTGGTGAGCTAATGCACTGGTATTTACATGGAAGCCTGTAGTATTGACCAATCAGATGTAGCCCTTCCCATGTGTGGCCAATCAGATGGATCCGTTTATGTTAGCTCTCTGAGTAGACCTGTTGGATGATTCCTGAGTTAGCTTAGTGTTACAATGGCTGACATGATTTACTAATTATTATTACTGTTATTAGTATTTATGATTCCCTGCATACCCAAAGAACCTATCTTCAGTGCCAGACAAAAATTAAATCCAAACAAAAGTGATATTTATGATTACAGTTTGGTAGACTCATTATTCCCCGCTTTTCTACAACGACAAAGTTCCAGCTGCAAGGTCAAGTTAGCATTGCAGTAATCTTATGATTTCAGTGGAAGAGCTGCAGAGACTGTTTGGATTAAAGCTGATGAGACGGGACAGGGCGAGCCTGTGTGGAGTCGTGTAGGAGGACCTCACCTTCAGTAAGGTCCCCTGTTTAGCGGTCGATCTACGCTCCATTCTTCACCTATAGTCGTGAGCTTTGGGTAATGAAGGAGATTGTAAATAGAAGCAGCTGAAGTTTCCTCTACAGGGCTCAGCCTTAGAGACAGGGTGAGGAGCTCGGACACTCAGGAGGGACTCGGAGTAGAGCCGCTGCTCCTCCGGATCGAGCAGAGCCAGCTGAGGTGGGTGGTCTGATTGGATTTGAGTTCCTGTTACACGGAACAGTGAACTTCCTGGTTTAATAAAGGTATAAATAAAAAAACATATGAATAAAAAGTTCCTACGTTTTGTTGGTTTGAGTCCATCTGGGCCAGATGGTAGAAAACCTCCAAAGGCCCAGTCCAGCATCAGTTTCAGCAGCTCTTCACTGTCCTCAGACTCTGTAGGAAACTGCTGTTTGCAGCGCAGCGCTGCCTCCTGCAGGGTGAAACGGTGAACTGGTGAGAGGTGACAGTCAGTTTGACCTGAGGAACTGAGAGAGGACACGTTTTTCTAAATGGTGACTAGATGTCTTCTTCATCTGGGAGGTGTTTTGCTCCTCATCTAAGAAGTTCTTCAGTAAATAAAATTAGCAGTTTAAATTCATCTGAGCTTCTTAAAGCAAACAAGGAGTTTATTTATAGAAGCGAAAAAAGGCGAGGTGAGGCAGGGTGACAGAAACATGAATGTTTTCTTGAGAGGCCACGTTGTTAAACTGCAGCACAGATATCAAATAATTCACTTCAGTCAGGGACTTCTTCAGAGCTGCTGCTAACATCCCTTTAAAGCAGCACTGTGGCGCATTTCAGCAAGAGAGAAGGTTTTGAATCCAACATACGACGATTCCTCCCAAAACACTTTGACACGCCTCACATGGCGCATTACCTCGGTCTGTAAGCTGTTCAACTCCTGCTCAAACTACGATTACATCATAGGGTTTAACCACTCACAGTTCACAGATCGTGTTCCCACACTGTACGAGGCTCTGAGCCGTCTGTCCCTGCTGCTTCTGATACGCAGCTCTGTAGCAGAGAGCTACTGCTGGACTCTGCAGCTGAACACAGAAATGACTCGGCCCTGGATGAAGCTGACCAAAATAAACGTGTATCCTTGGCAAGCCTCGTCATTCTGTGAGGAGAAATGTTAAAATATAAAAATAAATCCCTCAGTATCCGGAGAAAGGATAGCTATTTAGTAGAAATGAGCTCTGACTGTCTCCTCCATGATGGCTGAGACTGTACAGAGAAACACAGTGGAGCGTCCTGTAGGACAGCGCCCCCTACTGATACAGGTTTGCTCGATGCGCGTGCACGTTGACAGAAAGCTGACAATGCAGACATTTTAATTTTATTGGCTGAAAAAGGTCGGCGGCCAGAAAGAAAGCAAAGGGGTCTCTAGGAGGAAGGAGGGTCTTGTTGTGGAACTCATAGATCATAGTTTAGACCTGAAATATCATTTAGAACATTTAGAAAACTTTGACCAAGTGTTCAAAGTTTAAATTTACACAACAATGTACACAGACAGGCATTTTCTACCTAGGTCTTCTAATGAAACACAAAGACAAGGAACCTGCAACGACGTGAAGATGGCCTCTCTGTAGGTGACGAGGGTGGCAAAAGAGTTGGAACAGAAGTGTTGACCGAACGCAGCAAACGGCTGAAGAGTCCTCAGACTGACCTGGAGACAGAGGAGAAACCAGCTGAAGCTCAGCAGGAGTCAGGGATCTGACCCCATCAGTGACATCAGAGTCGAGAACTGTGTTCAAGATTCCAGACCCGATCCTCAGACCTCCACCAGACTCTCTGACCTACACCAGACCCTCTGACCTCCATCAGACCCTCAGACCTCCACCAGACTCTCTGACCTCCACCAGACCCTCTGACCTCCATCAGATCCTCTGACCTCCACCAGATCCTCTGACCTCCATCAGACCCTCAGACCTCCATCAGACCCTCAGACCTCCACCAGACTCTCTGACCTCCATCAGACCCTCTGACCTCCATCAGACCCTCTGACCTCCATCAGACCCTCTGACCTCCACCAGACCCTCTGACCTCCATCAGACCCTCTGACCTCCACCAGACACTCTGACCTCCATCAGACCCTCTGACCTCCATCAGATCCTCTGACCTCCATCAGACCCTCAGACCTCCATCAGACCCTCAGACGTCCACCAGACCCACAGACCTCCATCAGACCCTCAGACCTCCACCAGACTCTCTGACCTCCATCAGACCCTCTGACCACCACCAGACCCTCAGACCTCCACCAGACCCTCTGACCTCCATCAGACCCTCTGACCTCCATCAGACCCTCTGACCTCCACCAGACCCTCTGACCTCCATCAGACCCTCTGACCTCCACCAGACCCTCTGACCTCCACCAGACCCTCTGACCTCCATCAGACCCTCTGACCTCCATCAGACCCTCAGACCTCCACCAGACTCTCTGACCTCCATCAGACCCTCTGACCTCCACCAGACCCTCTGACCTCCATCAGACCCTCTGACCTCCATCAGACCCTCTGACCTCCATCAGACCCTCAGACCTCCACCAGACTCTCTGACCTCCATCAGACCCTCTGACCTCCATCAGATCCTCTGACCTCCATCAGACCCTCAGACCTCCATCAGACCCTCAGACCTCCATCAGACCCTCTGACCTCCATCAGACCCTCTGACCTCCATCAGACCCTCAGACCTCCACCAGACCCTCTGACCTCCATCAGACCCTCTGACCTCCACCAGACCCTCAGACCTCCTCCAGACCCTCTGACCTCCACCAAACCCTCTGACCTCCATCAGACCCTCTGACCTCCACCAAACCCTCTGACCTCCACCAGACCCTCTGACCTCCATTAGATCCTCTGACCTCCATCAGACCCTCTGACCTCCATCAGACCCTCAGACCTCCATCAGACCCTCTGACCTCCACCAGACCCTCTGACCTCCATCAGACCCTCAGACCTCCACGAGACCCTCTGACCTCCACCAGACCCTCTGACCTCCATCAGACCCTCTGACCTCCACCAGACCCTCTGACCTCCATCAGACCCTCTGACCTCCATCAGACCCTCTGACCTCCACCAGACCCTCTGACATTGTGTAGTTCATTAATTAATCCCATTTTTATCAAATATCTGGAGGGCCCGCTGTGAAGCCTCAGGAATATTTGATTAGAATTCTGTAGATGAAGAGTGAAACCCTCCTGACTCACCTGAGAACACATCCTTTGTCCGTACCACTCCACCATTCTCCTGTCTGGAGGCTGACCTCCTGGTTTGTGGGGTACAACAATGCCTGGCCAGGGGGAGAAACCATCGATCTTCCCCCAGACCAGCTCCCCCTGTGGGACAAGACAAGCCGAGGACAGGATTAGAGATACTTTGGATAGTGAGTTTTTATGGAGTATACACTGGAAATTATATTTTGGACAAGATAGTTTTATTAACACTGAATTAGCAGCTAAAGATAAGATTATAAAAACAGGACATTTTCTTTAAAAATATGAATTATCGTGAAAAAGTTCAATATTTTGGTCCCTCGTTTCCTAAAGTGAAACTCATCAAACATTCATCACAGGGTGAAATGTGTTAAGCCTTTATTTCTTCTCATTTTGATTGTTATGGCTACAGATCATGAAACAAACTTCAGTGTCTCAGAAAATGTGAATAAACTCCTGGTGTCACCCTGCTCAGCACACACCTGCACAGGTTACCCGAGCCTTTAAATGCTACACAGCCATGAGGAGGACTGAACAGTCGTCGTTCTACCACCATGAGGTGGGGAAGCCACAAAAACAGCCACCTCACTGAGGCGCCTAAAGCTGTGAGACAATATCAAACTTTTTATGATGTTCTAATTTAATGTACTTGTAGTTTAAAACAACTCTCTGTTAGCAGCTATAAATAAGAATAAAACAGGTTGTCAGGTCAGAAGTGCTGGGATGATAAAATGCCTCCACATGGCAAAAAGAGGACCGGGTTTGAGGAGAGAAGTCTTTGGAAACCATGGTAACCAGACCTACGACGATGCACTGAGTCTTGGTTGGAGCTTCTAGCTGGTTCTGTGGTGAGACCAGAGCCTGCCTCAGGAACAGGGTCAGGTCTGTCCAGCAGACCCTCGGCCGGTTGTGTTTTATTCTGTATCCTCTTCAAAATGGTTGATTAAATATTCTTAACCTTGAGAGGAGTCATGTGCCTTTTCAGGATAAAAAGGACAGACCTGACCTGACCAGCCTGTGGTCTGTTGGTCCTGATGGTGGGCCTCAGAGACGGGTAGAGAACCTACAGCCTGGTGGAGGGACGATGAGGTTAACTTACCACAGGTGTTTCTGTGAACCCTGAGGAGTGAGGAGCTGTGGGTGTAGGATCCCCGCTCTGCTCCTCTTCATCGCTCATCATAATGAAGACAAATTGTCCCTGTTGAACCGCTTCACCTGCAAACAGCCAGCAGCATCATTCATCAGGTGATGCGCTTTATACACATCAGCACTGCTTCAGAATCATGAAGATGATATCCGATCTGATAGCCTGTGAGGCTGAAACACATTTAGACTCACCTAAACCTGGTTTCTGGGTCCTACGCTGAGCAGGGTTCAGACTTAAGAGACCAGATTTAGAGTCTGGATTAAGGCTCACTCTAGTTTAAACCCAGTTCAAAGAATCACTTTTATATGAGGCTGAAACATTTCATCAGGTTATAAAAATTATTTGATCACAAAACATCACGGAGGCCAAACAACAAGAACCTGAGCCGTGAGACGTCCGTGGGTCTCAGATGGAGGGAGGAACTCGTCGATCAGCCGTGCTTTGCTCGTAGCGTCACCGTGACTGTTAGCTAACGTTTGTGAGGACGCGCTCTAGGGTTGGGTGATGTGTCCATCGTCAGTCCAAAAATCAACCATGGGCGATTTATTCATGCAGGTGACATGTTGACATATACGGGGCGGCGCAATGTAAACACACACTGGTGGATTTGTGAAATTAGAACTCAGAAGTTCAAAGATTGAGTCCTAAAACACTAAGATGCCTATTTGGGGTGACTTTGGCCTCAAACAGAATATAGTGGCAGCAAACATAGATATCATAAACAAAGGCTAGAAAGATCATCTGGGGTTCGACAGCGTAGCTACACGGCGGCCATCTTACCACAGTGAGCTGACGTTCTGCTCTCTATGGCAGCAGATGGAAGGTGAGCATCAACTTAACTAAAAACACTCAATTCTGTGAAAAATGAACGGATTTACAAACGGGTTACTTTCTTACAAACCTCATTATGTATAGACTTGAGATTTGATACTTTCACAGTTTATGAGTTTCCTGATCATTATCAATATATTTTGATATATATTCACAGCCACGTCTCTGACGTTTATAAAAATGCAAACTGTTTGAAAATCGGTTAAAATTGATCAAGTTAGAGGTATTTATTAGTACATGCTCCATTGACACCAGTGTTATGAAAGGGGGCAGCTCTCTGTGGTAAGATGGCTGCCGTGTAGCTACATCAGGGTCCACTGACGAACAGCGTGGGTAAGATATCTAGCCGTTATACATTGTGGCTATTCTATTCTATACAGTATCTATGGCAACAAAGAGCTCCAACATTGACATGTTCACCTTTTGAGAGGAATTACTAAAATAAATAAACTTTTTCAGGATATTCTAATTTTATGACCAGAACCTGTAGATTTAAACTCAGTGGGTAAATCTTTCAATGCCCCCCCCACCCCCACCAGAAGGCACTTCAGAATCCCTAGTTAGACGTTCAGAATAGTCCATAGGACAATCAAAATAAAATGAGTTGTTAGTGGCAAACTCATCTTAGAAAAGCAAGAGGACCAATCAGAGCACATCTTACTTCGTGGTGTTGGAGAATTTTGGGACTCTTCTGTGATTTCAACCACATCTGATAACACAAGTCACAGGTTAGATGAGGTTACAAAAACCAATGTACACACCTCATAGAACAGTCCCACCTGAGGAGTTGTCTGTGCAGTCCGTGTCCTCCATATCATCGTAGACTCTAACCTTTTTGAATGCTAAAAAGTCTTCTGTAGTCCCTTCATTCCTCACGTCTCCTCGCTGGCCTCCACAGCCTGCCAGGGCAGGTAGTCTCCTTCTTCTCCACCATGTTGGTTCAGGGGAGGCTTTGGGGGTTTCCTCCCTGTCAGGAGGAATTTGGATGTTCTTGTACGCCTTGGAACAGGAACATAAAAACAATTCATCACAATGGTCCTGGTGGACATGTGACCCATCATTTCTACAGCTGCTACTGCTTCAGGAACCAGACGGAGTTCTGGTGAGGGTTGGTTCTACAGTCGCAACCAGAACCACCAGTCAGTCTGCAGCCAGGATCTCAAAGTAAAGGTCAATACCCTTTCAAGACCTTCAAAAACAATTTGAGACTTTATCGTAATGCAGATATAACTAATGAACTTGTATTTTATGATTCAAATAGGTATAAATCAATTTTACAAAAAAAAATTAAACTAAAGAAATAATTGGCCCAAGTAAATGATCATCTTCAACATGGTAAAAGGCCTGTATCTATATATTAATACTGTACTGACCCGGATACAGGAAGAGTTTTTTCATTGAAAATAATGTGAAAATGTGAGGTCGTCTTATAATCGGGGTCTAGTATTTTAGGGTCATTACACGACCACAACTGCAGGGGGCGCCAGCGTTTTGTGAAGCCAACGCTGACCGGAGCAGACTGGATTAAAAGTGGCGAGTTAGCAGACAACAGAGGCAGAGTTACGACGCTAATCTTAAGATAATGGTGGTCAATGCAGCTAGGGTTGTTACGGTTACCGGTGTACCGGTAAACCCCAGTAAAATGTTGACAATGATAATTACCGTCTTGTTTAAAAATATATTTTTTATCTCAGTGGATTACCGTGTTCGTGGTGTAGGCGCGCGGCGAGCCTTTCAGCCACCGTCCCATCTGCTGAAGTTTCCACACATGTGCACTTTGTAGTGTTTACAACCTTAACTTTATTGAAGCTGAAGCTAAAATGACGGCGGAAAGAGGAGAAAACGGCGCTGAGGACATCTATCAGCCCTCAGAGAAGACAAAGTCGGAAGTATGGACATATTTTGGACATTTGAAGAATGCTGAGGGACAGTTGTTTGAAGACGGCTATCCTGTTTGCAGAACGTGCTGGAAAAAAAAGTGTCTCATCACACCTCAGCGTGACCATCAACTACAACTCTACAGTCAACTCAAGGGAAGGTAACGTTAGCGTGTTAGCTGAAATACATGATGTGAGGACTTTGGGTTGAGGGAGAAGCAGCGAGTCGCCCGTATGCCTCTGGTACGACCTTCGTCCTCATCCTTCCCTACTGCTGCTCTTTTCCTTATCTGCTTAAAGGGGGTGGCTGATCTGGTCCCCCCGCCCTTCATCTGGTCCCCCAGGTTCTGATCTGATCCCCCTGGTTCTGATCTGGTCCCCCCGCCCTTCATCTGGTCCCCCGGTTCTGATCTGATCCCCCGGGCTCTGATCTGATCCCCCAGGTTCTGATCTGATCCCCCTGGTTCTGATCTGATCCCCCTGGTTCTGATCTGATCCCCCGGGCTCTGATCTGATCCCCCGGGCTCTGATCTGATCCCCCGGGCTCTGATCTGATCCCCCTGGTTCTGATCTGATCCCCCGGGTTCTGATCTGATCCCCCTGGTTCTGATCTGATCCCCCGGGCTCTGATCTGATCCCCCTGGTTCTGATCTGATCCCCCAGGTTCTGATCTGATCCCCCTGGTTCTGATCTGATCCCCCAGGTTCTGATCTGATCCCCCAGGTTCTGATCTGATCCCCCAGGTTCTGACTGATGAATCTGTTGTGGTTTAAAGAAGCAAGTCTAGTTGTTAAATCTTACCTTAGAAAACACCTGAGTCCTATGCAGAGATCTGGGCAGGGTCAGGAGGGTCAGGACAAGTCTATGCAGACTGGGCCACGGTCTCATCAGACACAAAACCTGAACACATCACACAGGAGACCTGCTTAGTCAATAATGAACAGCACCATGTAAGATACAGAAACCATGTCCACGTTCACATAAGACATCTGCGCTGTGCCGGGTAGGCCTGAGCCAAACCATGATGAGATAAAGTAGTCCCCCCAGGTCCGCCACGGCGTTAAAGACACACAACAGTTCTATTTCTGAGCCGAGGCGCGCGTGTCATGACATAGACAAGAGCATAGACATATTTATACATAGATGATTCATTACACCCTTGAGAACGACCAGCGCTTAATGAGGCGTCTATGTTTATGTCTATGCCAGTTAGACCCAAACACGGAGGTGCTGCGGACGTGAGCTCAGTGAGGGACCACTAATAGACAGAGTCAGACATCAGTAGGGCTGGGTATCGTAACACGGTACTACTGTGGCACCGACTGAAAACCTTCGGTAGGTACCGGTACCGAAAAATAAAGTTTTTTGATACTACGTTTCGGTACTTCTACAATAAAATGTCCCTTTAAATGCGCCGCTCTGATCGGCGCACACACAGCCCCCCCCCTCTCCTCTCAACAGCTACGGCGAAAAAAAAAAAAAGTCAGACGCGCACCGCGACCCGGGTCTGGAGAAGCGGAGGGAGACGAGGCGAGACCTTCCTCTCCTGTCTAAACTCTCTCTGGTACCGACCGGACCGTCAGACCTGAACACGGCGTTTAACCCGCAGCTCCGCTTTCACCTGCTGAGGCGTCGGAGCTGCAGCTCCTCAGGACGACGCAGAACACATGCTCTGTTTTTTTAATGCATTTTAAAAATGTGCGAGGCCACGAGACGTCCTGTTTTATTTAGGAGGATTGACTTTTTATTAGAGACCATAGAGGCTCTGTTATCAGCATCGATGTGGAGGGTTTTACTCTCTGGTTCAGGTTTTCCTGTGCCCCCATCCTGACACCTCCAGAGTAACACTAGTTTCTGACCGACCTGAATCCATGTACTCTTTATTAGCAAAAAGGGAATAATGAAATAATGAAAACAGATCTGTTTTCCTGTATTTCTGATGGTTTTTCATAACAAAAACCAAATAACTCTTAAATCTGGATATTCAGTTTCCCTTTCAAAAGAAAGGGTTCATGGATTGGATGACAGCCTTAGTTAGTTCCAGAGGGAAGAGATAAATAAATAATAATAATAATAATAAATGCATAAATATGCCATAAAACTGTTTTTGTTGTTGTTGTTTTGCTTAATTAAAAAAACCTTTAAGTACTTGTTATTTTCTCTAAGAATTATACATGTGGGTATCGAAAAAAAGTATCGTTAAGGTACCGGTATCGAAAACCAGGTATCGTTAAAGTAGTAGTATCGAAAACTATTTAACGATACCCAGCCCTAGACATCAGTATGGAGCCAGAGGAAATAGAATCCTGCTGAAGTTGAACTAGAAGAAGAAAAGGGTGTGAAGGAAGTTAACCTGCACACAGCAAAGGCTATAAAGCTAAAGCATCAAGGTTTCAGTTACAGACGCTGCTTGTAGGAGCATCGGTCACCCTCCTACCCCCAAACAAATTCTACATAAGGTCATGGAAGTGAAAAATTCTGGGGAACAGATTTTCACACAACACCTGTTTAATGTAACCAGCGTCAACAACAACACCATCATGTCCACCGCCATCTCCAGTTCGCCACTTTTCATTAATCTTCTGGTTGCCACTGGTCCTGGTGGCTTCTCTTCCAGTTCCATTACTTTTCTTTTTGCAGACTGGCTGACTCCAGGTCTAAACCGCCACATGTCGCTGCTAGCTTTAACACGAAGCTAACTGCTGCTGCCTTGATAAACAGTGAATGGGAATGGTGTTTAGGAGCATCACAGAAATCCATCGAAGACGACTGACAAACAGAACTAGTTTGGTGCAAAAATGTCCTCGCCATGCGGCGGATGGATGGCGCTCCAAATGTTCATTTTGGACCCTGGTCGAAATGAATTCAAATCTCGTGTGTTCTTTATTTGATATGTTCTTTGTTAAAATGAAGGAATAAGATAAAATGAGCTGGGCTGCACTTATGCTCTATTTTCTACATGTTTTAATATTTTCAATCTGTTCAGGAGCCACTACAAACAGAGCCATGTGATCATTGGTTTACCTTAGCCCAGCTGCTGCACTCCTCCTTCCTGGTCTGATCATCATACAGCATCTTAAGGAAAGCTTTGTAACCATGTTCCAGTTGGGCTTTTGAAGGTCCAGCAGCACACAAACCCAGCTGAACTCCCATTATTGACACAACCTTCCTGGGAAAATGTCTGACCTAAAGGACAAATAGAGGAAAATAAACAGGTCAAGCATGAAGCACCTTTAAATCTTCAGGTTAATTATCAGATCCATCATCGACGTAAACCGAAAGCCTAGTTTATACTTCTCCGACAGCACGTTTGTGCTCACACGTATTGACGGAGACGTTTTTGATTTTTACTTCTCCGTCAGTGTTGTGAAGCAGTTCTCCACCAGGACAGCAGAGGGCGCATAACTTTTCTGCAGTAACGCCTCGGTCGACCAAAGTTTGTTTACTTCAGCTCAGTAATGGCCGACAGAGAGCGAATTCTGACTGAGTTTGAACAGATTGATCTGGAGGAACAGACAGTGTTGTTAAAAAGAATGAAACAGGAGTGAGGAGACAGCGGCGTCTGCTGAATGTCCGTCTGTCCAGTGAGGACGAGGCAGACGACGAGCGAATCTGTAGCTCTTGTTTAACCCTTTAGGGACACTGATGGATGATAGAAATGTCGTACTTCGTCTGCCAGACGTTTCTCCAGCTGATCCATATCTGCTTCGCTGAGATTCTACTATTACTACTCTGTTGATAGCGGCGTCAAGCCGGAAATGATCACAAGGTGTTGAGCCGACCAATCAGAGACGTGCGCTCTCCGTCTCGTTCGACGGATGTTTAGAAAAGTGAGCTCGACTCCGTCCATCATTGCGAGGCTGTCGGAGAGCTCTTGCGTCGACGCATAATGGCGTTGCGTGTCTCCGTAACGACGCAGACGGAGAAGTATAAACTAGTAGGGGTGTTGGAAAAAATCGATTCACATTCGAATCGTTTTTTTAATTTATGAAGATTCAGAATCGATTCAAAATGTCCAAAAATCGATTTTTGAGAAGCATTTTCCAGCTTTAATGCTGTGCCGTACTTTTTGTCCTGCAAGAGCCTCCGTAGTCTTTCACTACAGTGAGGGGGGAGGGTCAGTCAGGAACTACCAACGTTAGCTGTTAGCATCCAGTTTCTCTACTATTTAGTGGCTGTGGGAGCGGCGTGTGTTACACTGGGTCACCGCTGGGCTCCCGACAGGAACAGCGGAGTTATCCGGTCTCTATTCATCCATGACGAGCTGCACGAGTCATTTTCAAGTTTCATTTTCACATCCGGACCGTAAAACTCCGCCGTCTCTGTCGAGTTTAACGGTGTCTCCGTGGAACAAAAACGCTGCACCCACGGAGCCCCCCCCCCCGACCGGAACTGGCGGCTCGTTCGCGGGGAGGGGGGGGGCGGGGGGGCAGCTCATTCAACACAGTGATCAAGACAGTTCACACATCACAGGAAACAAAGAGACACCAGATGATCAGCAGTAGTTTAGACCAGTGGTTCCCAACCTTTTTTCCAAGGGACCCCTATTTTACCTGTCAATTTTCTGGGCGACCCCCCCCCCCCCACACACACACACACACACACACACACACCTCCCACTTCCAGTAAGAAACGATAAAATAGTTCAAGCACTTTTTAATATGCTTTGATTTTTTTAACAAAAATAATAACAAATAAAACTAAAAGCAGCATTTTTCTAAACAGATGGTTTCCTGTAAACACAGATCAGTCTTAATCTCAATTTGACACATGAAAAAAAAGTGAGCCAAATTTCAGCTACTTCAACTTGTGTTTGACTTTTCTCAACAGATTATTTCCTGTAACACTAATTTTAATCCAGGCGGTTTACCAGTTACTTCACTTGCTAAGACGTGATAATAAATCAGCTGTTCATCCATTCTGACTCTGACAGGTTGAATCAGCCTTCATATCAGATGATTTCTCTCCTATAGAATTAGTTCTACTCATCACACTGGAATCATCCCATTAAACCCCAAAACGTCTAAAGCTGGACTTTCTCTGACAGACTATTAGAGTCATTTGCAAAACCTAAAGCTTTTCAGAATGCTCAACAAATGTTCTTAATCTCAATTAAATTTACCTGGTTAATTAAAATAATATAAAACAAGGATTTCAATATTAATATCAGGTATTTTTGTATGTAGTTGATCATCTTCTAACACTGCAGTATCCTTTGTTACAACTTAAAACTTTAGTTTATAAAGCTGTTAGTTCTTTTTAGGTCTATTATCCCTGTCTGCTTCTTTCCTCGGTGACGTGCACACTCACACGCGCGCGGGCCGTCGAGGGGGGAGGAAGGGGGGTCAGGTCTGCAGCGCACTCGAACCCACAGAGAGGAGAGGGTCTGTGACTCAACTTTGCTGCGTTTTAGCAGCTTTTAGGAGGACTGACGCCCGAGGAGCCATGAAGGATTGTTGATTTATTGATTAGAAACGTCCTGATCGTCGGTATGATCACGGAGCGGGTCAGGTTTAGCGGCGAGGAGACCAGGAGGTCTCCCGGTGCCCAGTCCGTTACTGGCGATGCTGTTGAAAGTTTACTGGATCATGTAGGACTGTTCAGGTGTCTCCGCTGGAAACTTTAGTTGATCCAACAGGGAGGAGGCTCTCTGCAGCAGCTACATGCGTCGCTACTAGACCGCTGTGTTCATACGTAAGATTCGCACATGCGCAGTACCGATCGGGTTTCCTGTACAGATCGCGTTATTTTTCATTTTTTATTAACTCAATAATTATTACAAAACTGTAAAGACTTCGTTATGTTAGACAAACATGAAATAAATGCATGTTATTTAATATTAAGGTCAGAATAAATTAATTTGGTAAACTTTAATTAAAAAATATAATAAATACATTTTTAACCCCTCAAAATAGAGAGGTCCTGGCAACCCCCTGAGAGGCTTTGGCGACCCCTAGTGGGGGTCGTGACCCCCAGGTTGGGAATCACTGGTTTAGAGCAGCAGAGTCAATAACAGAAACCAGAACATTTACATCCTGATATCTGAGAGTCTAACATGTTTACACTCAGTCACTGAGACCAGGTCCTTCAGATTCAGATGGTTTAGAGCTGATTCCCTCATTAAGGAGCAGAAGATCTGAAGGATTTTTCCCAGAGTTCAACAGGAACAAGTCATGTGACCTCATCCAGCAGCCTCCTTTTGGAGGATGTAGTTCTGTAGTTTGATGGGAGGAAACCAAGAATAGTTTTGCAAATAAAAACATGTCTATACTATTAAGTAACTATAAAGAAATGTTAAAGTTTACAAGATAAGTAAAAATAAACTTTTCTTCACTGTCAAAAGATCACCTTTGTACATTTAAAATCTTTAAATCACTTGACTGTACCTTGTAAAGCTGAATTTTATTAATCACAGTCAGGTTTTCTTTAAAGTAATAGAACAATTTCTCATAGCTCTTTCAAACTTATAGAGGAAAGTAGTTCTTCCTGGAATTGCAGCCCTTTGTTACTAAGAGTGAATCAAATGTCACTTGAGAATCGTTTTGGATCGAGAATCGAATCGAAAATCGATTCAGAATCGAATCGTCACCCCAAGAATCGGAATCGAATCGGGAGATGTTGAAAGATTCACAGCTCTATAAACTACCAGGGTTTTACTAACCAAGTACAAGTACTTACATTTGAGTACTTGCCAATACCAAGTACCAATATGAGTACTAATAAATGTCATGGTTTGGTATAACAGAAGAAATAAGTCAAATTCTAGTTTTGCCTTTTTTTAAAAAACACAATAACTCTGATGATGATCTGCAGGTCATGTGACAACATGACAGGATCTGTCAGCTGGTTGATCCACTAGAACAGTCATTCTCAAACTGTGGTACGCGTACGCGGAGGACCCAACTCATTTGTTTTTAATGAAATATTGGTGACTAAAATAGTGAACTTTTTTTTAATTAAGCGTTTGTAACGGGAGGTGGCCTAATGTGGGTAAATTTTCACCACTATTAAAGTATTTTTAGGCCTTCTGACCGCGCAGAGCGGATTAAAATCCCAGCGAGCAGCAGCTGTGTGTACTGACGGGATCTCGCCTCGCCTTTTTCCGCTTATCTAGGTCCGGGTAGCGGGCCGGGAGCCCAGACCCCACACTCCCCAGCCTCCTCCTCCACCACCCAACTTGTCCAAACCGCCTCAACTGGTTCTAGATCAGCGGTTCTACTCCGAGTCTCCAAACTCCAAATGTCCGAACTCATCCTATCTCTAATAATCCCGGCCATCCTGTGGAGGAAACTCATTTCAGCCGCTCTTTCAGTCATTACGCAGCCGGTCGGTGTTTGAGCGGGGGGTGGGGGGATTGTCACCGAGGTGGCGCGCTTCCATCGGTCCGCGGCGCGCGCCCGGTCCAACTAATGAGCGCTCCTCTACCGGGGAGCGCAGCGGGACTAGAGCTGCGCACATAACGCACTTGGGTTCGGACCTGATCCTTCAAGCTGATCAATACATCCATTACATTTATTTTATTCCGCCTTTCTGACCAAAATGAACCACATTGAGTTTCGTGATTTGTTTGAAAACAGCTGATCTACGGGTTGCTGTGGTAACGAGGCGGCGTGGGGTGCGTGACAGCTGGAGGAGAGAGCGTGCAGACCCAGAAAACGACTTGATGTTTGTTTTTTTGTAACACGACAGCTGACAGTCTTCCTGTTAGTAAATAAAACTCAGAGATTTGGAAAAACTGACTTTTTGTGTGAAAGACCATTACAATATTGTTAAAATGAATGAAAAGTAAATAATGTTGACAATTATATTTTTTTATGAATAAGTGACAGATAAAAATGGATTATGACTGGATTTTTTTGTACCCTGTCGGTCAAATTATGAAAATGTCTAGCGAGACCTCTGATTCCAGTTAAAACAGTCAAATTGTGCATTATTTAAAGGTCCAACATCATGGTGGTACTTGAAGATCCTACATAGGTTTTAGGTGGTACTCGGGTAAAAAAGTTTGAGAACCACTGTTCTAGAAAATAAAAAGTCACATTCAGCTGGTTTTACCATAGATATCATATATAATGGCTAGATGTCTTACCCGCGCTGTTCGTCAATGGACCCTGACGTTCATAAGCTGGCGGCCATCTTACCACCGACAGCTGTCCCCTTTCATAACATTGGTGTGAATGGAGCATGTAGCATTAAAGACCCTTAGGGTTAAATGGGTCTAATGTAGTGTGAAGCACTTTGGGCGCTCTAGGACTTAGAAAGCCATTCACCATTTTGTCCTTGGGGATTTTTACTAAGCTAACATCACATACGAGCTACCGAGGTATGAACAGTAAACACCAGACCAGAGAGGAGAGGACCTTTACTGTAAAAGACTCGTATCACACTGAACCCCCCCCCATGCTGCATTGGGCCACTCAGACCACCTGATGACCCACCTGACCCCCTCGGACAGGCTGAAGCTCAGCAGACCTGCAGTGAGGACAGTCTCCAGGTCTGATTGGACTGTACAGACTGGGATGTGTTCAGAACTACAACCAATAATCTGGATGAGCTGACAGACAGTGACCTGATCCATGTGAGGACTGCTGTGACATCACAGACCAGGAGGAGTTACGACGACAAACCCTGGTCACATCGGAGCTCAAGCAGCTAAGGAGACAGAAGGAGGTGGTGACAAGGACTGAGTCAAAGACCAGGTTTAGCTAGGGCCCTATGATTTCCGCAATGCGGAAAAAACGGACGGAGTCGCGGAAATCGCCAAACAAAATGGAATTCTGTATAAAACACGGAAACTCACGGAATTCTCTCATATCTGCAAATTAGTAAAGAAAATAATATTTTCCGAAGTGTTTTGGCCACTTCCGCCACCGTACCTGACGCTGCGCACAGCGCAGCTCTCGCCTCCACAGAGAGAGAGAGAAAAAAGACGGTCCGCTTCGATAAAGTCTCACTAAAACACACCTCCAGAAAATTAAAAACCGCCAAGTTTAGAGCAAAGCTCAGGGTTGAACAATATCCAGATGACCTTTATGAATCTGAAGAATGACTTCTCTTTAAGTTTAGTCAGCAGACAACGGACTGGCAGCGTAATGTGATGAGCTCCGAGTCAGAGTCACGTCTGAAAACAGGCAGCAGCGTGGAGCCGGTCGAACCGTATACGGAACATTCAGCCAAATAATAGAAACGAGCCGTGAGGTTATTGATAATTATGTTTCAATGTGTTATTACTTTAGAAAAATGAAAATGCTTCGGTAAATTCAGGGGGTGGGAGGGCTGCTGCTGCCAGAACAGTCCGTGTGTTCTCTGTGAGAGCCGGAGGATGGATGAGGTCAAACTGAACAGAGTCCTGTTTAATAGGCTAAGTTAGTATCGTTTGACAGGTTTTATGTTTTTTGTGACACTTATTGTTTTTTATGTCGAGTTCAATTCCAAAGCAATTTTATTTTACAAAAATATTTTCTGGGAATAAAGTGAAATTCAACAGATTTGCACAGAAAGAAAGTCTTGTTCTTTAAAAAAGAGGGAAATACTTTAAATACCTTGTAAAAACACTCGATGTTCAGCTGAAACCCAGAACCTTGTTCTGTTTGGTAAAGTTAAAAAACTGATTTTGAACCCTGTGGCTTTGATTTGATGAATTATTTGTCATTAACTTTATATTTACTCACTTTTAGGTTAATAAATGTGGTTGGAATGAAAATTTTGAGTTAAAAAATAATAAAATGGAAAAAATGGAACTTAGGAAAAAATAAAACGGAATTTGGGAAAAGATAAAACGGATTTTATAGGGCCCTAGGTTTAGCTCTGCCAGGGGGCAGTCAGTGCGTTTACATGCACATCTAAGTCGAGCTAGATCGGTCTAGGTCGATCTTTTGTTAATAAACTGGGAGTCTTTATCCTAGTTTACACGTCTGTTAGAAAATCGAACTCTTAAATGAAGTTCGCTCCACTCCGCTACGATAGGGGGCGCCATGCGCCCTATCATGTCGGTGTTCTGCCGGTTGTTTTCTTAGCGTTTAAAAACTCTTGTTCTAAACGCTTCTATTGGTCATGAATTAGATCGGGCGTCTTCGTGTACCCAGCGCTGACAAGCTGTCCGTTTGTTTTTGCTGCTGTCGTCTTTTACCACTACTGATATGTTCGTATTCCCACTTCCGCGGTGTCGTCACTCCCGGAGGAGGAGCGTCCAGACGGCATTAGCTCGACTAAGCTGTTTACATGGAGGAGGAAGTCGAGCTACGACCCCATTATCTGGGAGCTTTAGCTCCATTAGATCCAGTTCCACTTCAGCCGGACTAACGTGTTTACATGCTGTTTTAAAAGCCGACGTCAGTCAATTTAAGGCAATAAATCGATTTTCTTTACTGCATGTAAACGCACTGAGTGACAGAAAAGAATAGTAGCATAGAAGGAATGAGTAGTGAATGGAGGTGTGGGGTAGGGTTAGTAGGAGAGCTGGGTCTTCAGGAGGTTCTTGAAGGCAGACCCTGTTCTGGTAGCACTTGGTCAGTTTGAGTTTAACCAAACAATCAACCAGGGATGCTCCGATACCAGGTGTTTCCTAACCGAGTATCTAATCCTAACTGTAAACAGAGTCCTAAAGGTCAGGGGTCAAACTAAATCTTAGGTCAACACCATCAAAATTTATCTCTCTCCGAGTTAGAAGGTATTCTCTAAAAGGACTGACTGCTTCAGGTAATCTGACCTGGACAACCAGACTGAGTAACATGATGTGGAAAAACTACATAAATTAAAATAAAAACCCTCAGACTAAATCTCAGCTAGCTGATTTTTAGATAAATAAATACACAAATGACCTGCCGTAGAGATTTCAAAATTCATTTGATTATATGATAGAACAGCTTGCCATACCTACACCGAAGATTTTATGACAAAAAAACTTTCCATCAGCTGATTAGAACTAAACCTCTGCCTTATTCTGAAGTAGAAGCTTCAATCAGCTCTGCTGGATTCTTCTGTTGTTTACTGTTTTATGTTAGCTAAACGTTAGCGGCTAAGCTAAACATGCTAACGCTTTGGAAATCGATCAGCATTACTGAATGAACGGATTACTGGAACTTTACTGAACCTGACGTCAGGACTGTGAGGATTTAGAGCGTGTATAATACAGTTAAATCACAACTACTATTACTACTACTAAATACTACTACAACACAAGTAAGTTAACGCCATCTGCAGTGCTACAGAGTGAGCACCGGTTAGCAGCTGGTGTGCGCTTCAGGTTAACGGAGAGCTAATTATCGGCTCTAAGTATCGGGTTATGTTTATGAGTACGAGTACACGACCTCAGTATCGGCCCGATACCCGATGCCAGTATCCCTACAATCAACAGAAATCAGAATTCTTACCGTCATATTTTTGGGATCTCTTAGCAGAAGTCCAACGTTCTTGAGCATCACGTCACCAAGTTGTACTGGGATACTCTTCACCAAACTCTGAAGAGCTGCTGTGTAGAACGACTGGGCGTCATTCAGGAAGTCCACCCCGTCCTGGACCGCCCCGCTCAGACACACGGAGCGCATGAAGTCTGTGGCCTGAGAGCCCACATTCACATCAGCCACAGAGAGGAGCTCCTTCTCGCTGCTGAGCAGGTGTAACTCCCTCTTCCAGAGAAAACGACTGACTGCAGATGAGTGGAGGACGCTGGCTGCATAGGAGTGAAGCAGAATGGAGGCCAGCTGGAGCTCAACGGTCAGGTCTGCTGTGCCGGCCTGCTGTAGCTCCTGGAGCGCTCTGAGGGGCTCCAGAGAGTGGGACAGGAACAGGAAACGCAACCTGACATTCTTATCCATCAGCCGGATCCTGATCTGGTCGATATCCCCGGTTTGTTTCAGAGACTGGAAGTACTCCAGCAGATCCTGCCAGCAGGTAGCCATCCTCTGTACGCTGTGGGTGATGAATAAACACTGTGCCGACACGGGGCGGAGGTGGTCAAAGGGCCCCGAGTCTGCAAACACCCCTTTCAGACTGTCATTAGTGGAAGTGCAGGTGGAGTAATGATGGTGGACGTCTCGGATCAGGTCCAGCACGTGGCTGAAGGACGTGGTGAGCGCAGCCTGGCAGGCCCTTCCTGCCATCCCGGGGATGTCGCTGAGCGATACGACGTTGGGGCTGGACATCCGGAGCCAGGACACAAGCAGCTCTCCCAGCTGTGGCTGCGTGGCGCTGCAGTAAAACGCAGCCAGGTTGGAAAGTGGGAGGCCCAGCTTCTCTAGCGTGTCGATCAGGAGGCAGACATCAGAACGGGTGGTGTGCAAAGCGGCCTCCGGCTCCGCTGAGGGCTGCGGATCGGCCGTGTCGACGCTCATCTGCAGAGTGTGCAGCAGCTTCACCACATGCTCATCTGAGCTCTGGTCAAAATAACTAACCAGCACAAAACTGGAGCTCCTCCCCCGGGCCCCACCCACCTGGACCCCCACGTACAGGTACAGACAGTACGGCCTGTTGGAAACGGCCTGGGTGATGTCCTTAGGATCAGCTGAGTAAACATCAGTGTAGTAGTACCTTCTGATGAAATCCACTAGTTCACAGTGACCAAACACATCTCCAGGACTCTGCAGGTCCACAGCTGGTTCTGCTGGACCCAGGCTTCGCGTCTGCTGTGGCTGAACACACTCATCCATCAACACACACACCACGTCGTCCTCGTCCTCAGATAACAGAGAGATCACCGACGAATTCTGGTCCAGCTGATTGCTCTTCAACGCTTCTTCTGCTGTTGTGTGATTCATGTTCACAAGTTCCTGGTTCTGGGTCGAGGTGGGGGGGATGAACACTCGTCTGTAACGGAATGAAAACACAATGAAATGTTCAAAAGGGTTGGAGAATACCTCACTCTGACACAGGGCTGCCACTAAGACTCACTTGATCTCAATCATTCTAAAAGCGGATTATTTGACTACTCTAAACTTTTTATGCACATGTTATGTTTTTCCCTTTAAAAACATGAATCCTGTTCAGTTTAAAATATCTGTGACTCAGACTCTGAGGAGGACTGTGTTGTTTTATTATGCTGTGCATTACATACAGTCAGTCATTCTTATTTTCTTTTACTGTGTGAATTTGTTGTTCTTGACTTGCCGTCACTTCACTGCTGATTAGGGGTGGAACGGATCAGAAGACTCACGGATCGGATCACTTTTCAGATCAGCAGAAAGAAAAAGAAAAGATAAAAAACTCTGCTCTTTATTTATTTTGTAGAACACTGTCTGCAACATTTTTCTGCTCAAAGCTCATTAAATACAAACAACATCAGCCGCTCGGCGTGCAACAGAGACGGGATCAGATATCGATCAGGATCCTTCGTTCAGGTCAACTAAAACGACAGAGTCTGACAGAGTGACCCTCTGTACGTGATGACCAAACCAACGCCTTCCTCAGACGGAACTATCTGCAGATTCAGAGAGCGAGCACAGGATGTCGATGTCATTTAGCAACGCGCGAGCGCTGCGTGATCCGCGGAACACGTGTGTTCAGAACCGTAGAGGGCGATCCGTATAGGTCACGGATTGATGACGATCCTTTGCACCCCTAGTGCTGGTGCACCTGAATGTCCCCACTGAGAGAAATAGAGGCTAGTCTGATCTAATCTATTCTGATCTATTCTGATCTATTCTATTCTGATCTATTCTGATCTAATCTATTCTGATCTATTCTATTCTGATCTATTCTATTCTGATCTAATCTATTCTGATCTAATCTATTCTGATCTATTCTGATCTAATCTATTCTGATCTATTCTATTCTGATCTATTCTGATCTAATCAATTCTGATCTATTCTATTCTGATCTATTCTATTCTGATCTAATCTATTCTGATCTAATCTATTCTGATCTAATCTATTCTGATCTAATCTATTCTGATCTAATCTATTCTGATCTATTCTGATCTAATCTATTCTGATCTAATCTATTCTGATCTAATCTATTCTGATCTATTCTATTCTGATCTATTCTATTCTGATCTAATCTATTCTGATCTATTCTATTCTGATCTAATCTATTCTGATCTATTCTGATCTAATCTATTCTGATCTATTCTGATCTAATCTATTCTGATCTATTCTATTCTGATCTAATCTATTCTGATCTAATCTATTCTGATCTATTCTATTCTGATCTAATCTATTCTGATCTAATCTATTCTGATCTATTCTGATCTATTCTATTCTGATCTAATCTATTCTGATCTATTAAAAATTGAAAAATATATACAACCCTTTTTTTTAATCATTGCATTTAACTTCAAACGAACAAGTGCAAACAATGTTGTATTTTTAAAGTGCCAACATTTTCCTCAATGACAGTTACAAGTTACTGGTAACAGTAACTGTACTGGTAACTTCCTGGTTAAGTACTGGTAACTTCCCCAGCCTATTTAACTAACTGTCATGTTCTTTTTCAAGAAAATAAGTTTGTCTACATTTTCTGGCAGCAACTGAGACCTTTGGGCACCAACGATGTCCCCTGCAGTAGAAAAAACACGTTCACTTGGAACAGATGTTGCAGGGATGGAAAGGTATGATCTGGCAGTGAAGACAGCAAAGGATATTGGGCGCAGTTTTCTTTCCACCACTTCAGAGGGCAGCTACTCAGTGGAATAGACACCTCTCCTCGGTAGTGTTCCAGTTCCTTCTGGACCTGTTGTGCTCTATTGTTCTGGTCTGGCTCTGGCTCAGTACAGAAAGAATCCCCCAGCAGATCCTCAAGTGCCATCTTCTTGGATGGTGGTTCTGTCACTTCCAGTTGAGGTCCAGGAACCCGTTTTTCTCCATGAGTGGGATGCAGATCTCCACCAGCTGCCCCTTCTTCCATCTCCTCAGCATCTGTGGTCTTTAAATAGCAGAATTATTGACAGACACACACACACAGTTAATCTACAGATTTTTTTTTTTGTTGAAAAATAAAGTGGTAAGGTAGAAAATATATACACAAAGTGGGAATGCATTTTAATGTGATTTATACCTGATTTTGCAGCAGATCTGCCACATTTTCATGTATCCTACGGAAGATGTCATCACGCTGGCTCTGGTCTAGCAGTGGCAGAGTCCGAAACCTTGGATCAAGCACCGTGCACTGCTGCAAAAAGTCCTATGCTTCCCCACTGTATCTGCCCGAAATGTTACTCAGGATTGCACTTTTTGTGTCAGCCATGATGGTGGAATCCTCCTCCTTTGCTGTCCTGTTCTGCTCAATCATGTTCTTCAGTGGCACAATGAGAGAAACAGTTGGGCTCTTCTCTTCACTCAGGACTGCAGTAGCTGTTTTTAAAGGATCCAACAGTTTGACAAGGTCTTCAGCATCCCTCATATCGCAGCTGTCCAGTGTATCAATAGTTCGGGCATTTTGCCTGATTTCAGGGCTGCTGAGAGCTGCTGTTATTGCAGCTTGCTGCTCCAGGTAACGGTTCAGCATATCCAGGGTGCTGTTCCATCTTGTGACAACATCCATGATCAACATGTGTGGTGGCAGCTGTAGCAGCTTCTGCTTTGACGTTAGCATTGCGTTAGCTGTAGAACTCCGATGGAAAAAAGACGTCACACGTCTCACACGCCCAAGCAAACGCGAGACCCGTGCCACACTGAGGCCGGCTTGGGTAGCCAAGTTTATAGTGTGAGCAAAACACTTTATATGAGGCACAAACCCTGCTTCGCATACAGCAACATCCATATTACGCGCATTATCAGTCACAATAGCAATGTCATGGTTTGGTCTTTTAAGCTCCCAGTCTGAGACCGCTTCTAATAAAACCTCAGCAATGTTTGCTCCTGTGTGGGACTCAAACAGTGGCCGAGTCTGCAGTACAACATTGACCATGTCCCAGTTGCTGCTGATCATATGTGCTGTGATTGTGATGTAGCTTAACGTCCCCCTGGACGTCCAGCCATCGGTCGTTACAGCGACGCTCTCTGCCTCCTTCAGGCTCTGAACAACTTTGGCCTTACGCTCCTCGTAGAGATTAGGAATCACTGTGCGAGAAAAATGCACACGTGATGGAATGTTGTACTTTGGTTCCAACGTGTTCAGAAGTCTCCTAAATCCCTGATTTTCCACAACAGAAAACGGCCTCATGTCTGTTGCAATAAAAATGCTGATGTCTCTGGTGATTGCTGCAGCTCTAGCGCTTGAGTGTGGAAACCGAGGTGTAAAGGCATCTTTCAGCGTTGTCTGATCTTTTGGAACCGTCTTCACTGGTGCTGCTGATTTAAATGCGGTGCTGTGATGGTTCTGAAGTCGTTTCTGCATTGTGCTAGTGTTAGCCGCGGTGTACGGTATTATTTTCTTGCAGTGCTTACATATTGTTCGTGTTTTGTCCGTCGCTCTGTTGCCATCTCTGGTTTCTACTGGAAATCCAAAATGTTGCCAAACAGATTATTTGAACGTAGTTGGGGCATCTTCTATCAAAACGTCTTCAGGCGAAGCCATGCCGACCGCAACTGGCTAACGCTGCAGCGTCTCGCGAGATAGCAGTTACCTTGACGAGAAATATCGTGAGGTTTTAATATCGCGAGATCTCGTACGACGAGATCTCGTTACATCCCTAGTAAATAACCATAATAACACTTTGCTGAAAGAGAAACTTCTCTTCTTTCAAAAACTGTTTGACTTTTTTATAGCACAAACCATTGTGGAGTGCAGAAATGCGTCGAAGACGCGCTGTGTCTAATTTTGTGGAACGTGTGAAAAGTAATGAAAATCCGGGACAATCCTGCACAAAACAGGACATCTGGTCACCCTAACCGCTAGCGTACATCCTGGACTGAGGGGTTAGTTACAGTTAAGTTACAGGCAAGTCGGGAAAAACTAATTCACACATTTGGGACAATACTTCCTCCCCTCAAGGTCATTCACACTGGCTGTCTACAAAAGAAGGCCAGGCACATTACAAAGGACCGCTCATCCTGGACCCACCTAGTCACCCCTTCATTCACCCTATTCTACAATCAGAGCAAAAACAACCAGACTGAAACACAGCTTCTCCCTACAGCTGTTAAAAAAAAAACCCAAAAACACCCCCCCCCCCCCAGCTGCAATAACATTCAGGTGTTTTAAACACATATTTACATTTTACAAAATGTGTTATGATCTAGAGATTCTGCAATATCATGTATATCAGTAGGGGTGGGAATTGATAGGTTTTTATCAATATCAATGCCACTGTCAATTCTGCTCATCGATCCAATTCCTTAAAGCAGCACTCTGGAGGATTTCATCAGGAGAGCAGTTTTTGAATCTAGCGTCCAAAGGCTCCTCCTCAAAACATCTCGACACGCGCGTCCGGTCGCGTGTGCGCGCGTGCACGCGGCGCATATACTTTGGACATGAACTGTACCGCTCAGTGTGTAGGGTTTAATCACTCACAGTTCACAATCTTATTCCAACAACACTACGAGGGTCTGAAGAGCCCTCTCTGTCCCTGCTGCTTCTGATATTAGCTCTGTTAGCAGAGAGCTGCTGCTGGACTCTGAAGCTGAACTTGACTCGGCCCTGGATGAACTTTCTGACCAAAATAAACGCGTAACCCTGTCAAGCCTTGCCATTCTGTGAGGTGAAAGGTTTAAAAATTAAAATAAATCCATCTTTAGCTGGAGAATGGGTAGGTTTTTAGTAGAAATGAGCTGTGAGTCCTCAGTGAACGGCTGAGACGGCAGAGAAACACACGGAGCGTCCTGTACGACAGCGCCCCCTACTGGTACAGGTTTGGTCGATGCGCGTGCATGTTGAGAGAATGCAGACATTTGAATTTCATTGGCTGAAAAATGTCGGCGGCAAGAAATAATGGAAAGGGGTCTCTAGGAGGAAGGAGGGTCTTCATCAGAATGACAGATGTTGTGGAACTCAACCCATAGATCATAGTTTAGACCTGAAATATCATTTAGAACATTTAGAAAACTTTGAGACAGAGAAAAATGCTCCAGAGAGCAGCTTTAATGATTCTCTTATCAATCCTTGAATAGTTGTTAAGCAGCAAAAAAAGTTCTACAGTCTTCTGCACCTCAAGCAAGAATGGTGTGATTTGAGTGTGTGTTTTAGGTTTTTTTCTGTCAAGTACTAGGATAAATTAAGTTATTGCTGTATGAAACAAGAACTACAGAGATGTTCTATTGTTGATTAAATGTTAAAAGAGCTTTTTCTTTCAAGTACTAGGATAAATTAAGGTATTGTTGTATAAAACAAGAGCTACAGAGAGGTCCGATTGTTGATTAAATGTTAAAAGGGCTTGCCAGAGAGCGACAGCATCAGAGCGACGAGGGGAGATCCAGCGTTGGACTCGGGTTACTGGGTCCTGCTTCTGGACTCAAACCTCTGCGATCATTCAGCCTCCCGAGTCGTCTCAGAGACTGCAGAGTGTGACTCGTGTAAAGCAGAGTGGGGGACTCGGCGTTTGTTGCGACTTGGAAACACTGCAGGGGTTCGGGTGCAGCTGCTCGCACTGCGTTTGTCCGACAAAAACCTAGTTTTGTTCTGTCCGTCGGACCAGAGATTGGTGCATAAAAGTCTAATTTCTCCGTGGGAAAGATTATTAACCAGCAAATTTCGGGAAAAACTGAAAGACGAGAATCGTTAAGAAGAATTGTTAAAGTTAGAGGTGTACAATTCTGATGGAATTGGTTGGTTGGAACCGGTTCTAAGCCGGAACCGGTTCTCGATTCCCAACCCTATATATCAGGGTAATTCTTTTTTAGTGTGATTGTTGTCATTTTACCTTTTTTCTATTTCTCTCTACTGACCTTTGCTAAGCTGTATGTTGCCACTGAAGAAGCTGCTAAACTGGACTTCACTGTGCAGTATACTGCTGCAGTGTCCTTTAGTGACAGTAAAGTTCTACTTTAATGTTTAAAGGGGCTGTTAGTCACTGACCACAGTGCTCTGTTGGTCCATTGAAAAAATAAAATGCTAAACATTTAATTTGATTCATTAAACTGAAAACTGGTAGCCTAGTGAACTAAACCGTCAGATCTGCAGACTTTGGTCTAGACACGTTTCAGTGGAACCGCCGCAGCCCACTGATTGGTCCGGTCAGTCTCGTACCAGGCCAATCACAACGCTCTAACGGTTTGGTGGGCGGGTTTCGGCTCTGAATGTGAACAACATGGCGGCAGCTCAGGAACCACATTTGTTTGAAACGGCTTAGATGAGGGCTGTGTTCGAATTCAGGGGTAGGACGCTTATGAGGACGCATTTTGAGGCCGATGACATCACAGCGCAGCGACGAGTGCTGTCCGAATTCGAAGGATACTCATCCATGCGTCCTCAAATGCGTCCTCGCTCCACCCCAATTTCGAGGATGGGTCTGGTGTATCCTCGCTGGCCAAGGCTATCCCAGGATGCTTTGCGTGCCGGCTGTGGGATTCTACTTTTTTTTCTCTTCTCAACTTTATTGAATTTACAACACAGGACACAGTTGGATTCTACTGGTTCAATTTTGCAGCAGTAGCAGAAAAAAAACCAGAGAGCAGTTCAGTTTTAAATGTCAGTTTTTCAAAAGATTATACAAAACTTGTGTTTAGGAAATTTTTTCTTATCTTTATATGAAGTTTAATAATAGAAATCTCCACAAAAGAGGTTAAATGTTTTATTTTTCACGTTATTAAAGACAAGAAATCAATGTAAGCTAGCTTGAATGTTTTAAATGAAAGTTTAGAAAAGAAGTCACCATAACAGAGCTTAAAGTGTTTCTTTAGATCCATTTTATTAGCTTTAGCCTGTCTGTCGGCGCTGTCACGGTTGCTAAGCGACTGGACTGAGGGGCGGGGATAAGTATGAGGCTAGACCGTCTGAATTCAGAGCCGTTTATTTCCGGTCTTAGCGGTCGAGCAAGGACCCAACCTAGGTAGACCAGCAAGTCCACGTCCTCAGGAGCGTCCTACCCCTGGATTCAAACACAGCCTTTGGCTTTTCTCTAAGACGTGAACAGACAGAGGAACTTAAAGGCTTTTATTTTGAAAGAGAATTTATTGCCGACAGGATACGGTAAAAGTTTAATCACCAGCTGGTTCCTGCTGTTGCTAAATTGCTCTGATTGGTCCTAGCGCTATCCAATAGCATGTGAAGACAGTTTGATTGACAACCGCTGATCCCGCCCCTATGCATGAGTCGTTTCAGTGAATCATGACCAGACTATAGATCCACATATAGAGTCTGGTTTACACTTGGGGTTAATGAGAAACTGAGAATAAAATGTCCTGGTAGTTGACCTGAAGCTGCTAAAGGGTTAAAAAAAAATCTCGTTCCATCCGGAAACACGTCACAGTTCTTGGACCAATCAGACAAGAACTGGCTGCAATCCGGCCAATAGGAGCAAAGGAGACAACTTTAACTGTGATTCAAAACTAAGTGCAAGTACCTAAACCAAGATGGAGGACAGAATAGTAACACGTCGCGAACAAAGAGCCGAACTCTGCACGGCCCTGACCGAACGAGCACATAAACAAGAATACAATAAACGTTCCCCAGACCGACAGGATCCACAGTCAGGGTCAGACAGCGACTTCACGGTGACCGAATCGGAGGCCCGGTGTTATGTAGAAATACGTTTGCCCGACGAACATTATTTCTCTCCTTAAACTGTTTACATCTCGACGTAACCCCGGAATCGTAACTTGTAGCCAGCGCGTTGCAGTTTCGTAAACCAGACAAAAACTTTTAACAGGAAGCTAAACTCCCTACGAGGCGTTACTGTGGGGAATTCATTTTGATGAAGTTTAAACTGATAAAGTTATTTGTAACAGCGCAAGCTAAAATACGAAAAACTATTACGCGACATGCCAGGACGCAACTCCAACATTGTTGCGTCTCTTTATGAATCAAAAACATCTCGAATTTTACTACACGTCTTTAAGTATGTATGGTTAAAACGAGACGAGAAACTCACCGGAGCGGATTCTTCCAGAACTGGTCAACTCTCCGTCCCGTCGCGTCCCGAGCCGAAGCTCCGCCCCCGGCCGCTGCCGCTTTTCCGGTTCTGCGGTAGACCGAGACTACCGGCGAGATATCATGTTATTAAAGACGATAAAAGAAATTCAGCTCTACCTCTGTGTCCAGTGTTGCATTAGATACCAATATGTTCAGTTAAATGGTGTCTAACATCACTTTGTGTCCTCTACCAGCCGCTGCCTGATAACCCGCAGGGAGCTAGCAGCTAGAGCTAGCCGCTAGTGCTAGCCGCTGGCTAACATTTGATGGCGACTTCCGGAAAAAGATCGTTCATTTTCCTTCTGTAAAATTTCTACTTGTTTTTATTGAAAGCCTTTAAACCTTTATAAGAAAAAAAGTTTACAAAAATGAAGAAAAACAACAATACGGTTTTAACCCTTTGATGCACAACATGGGTCAAAAATGGCCCGCATTCATTTTCCATGTGATTTCATCCTGGCTGAGTTTTCCTTTGTTCCATTTTTGAAATCATTTTATTTTTTGATTGAATATTCCAAGTATTACTTAAATATCTTGTTTTAGATTACCACAGATCATTATTTCCATTTTTCCTTTCATACTTTCTGAACAAAAATAGTTTTTATTTTGCTACATCACATTTATACACATTCACACAGTCGTCCAAGTGTGGTTTAAAATTAAATTACTTAATACTGAAATGATCATTTGTTTTAAGTAATTATTTTAGCAGTGAGTGGGGTCAAATATTTATGTATTTAATACTTGGAACATGTTTATTTTCATTTTGACACAACTTTATAGCAACATTGCTGTAGAGCTGAGCTGTATCAGTATTTTAACTGTAAACTGGTGGAATGTGACTCAACAACACAAACTGCCAGGCTCAGTTTTTACATGCCTCATAAATTATAAATGTTGCCATGTGGTCTGTTTCCAGTCGCAAAGTATGAGGTATCTTTCCCTCACTCGTACAACACTACAGGCACACACACACACAAAATACTACAAGCACATACACTACTACAGACATGAACACACACTACTACAAACATGCACACACACACTACTACAAACATGCACACACACACTACTACAAACATGCACACACAC
>SSNR01000312.1:393773-421005 GCA_006937965.1 Callopanchax toddi | reverse complement strand
ACTACTACAAACATGCACACACACTACTACAAACATGCACACACACACTACTACAAACATGCACACACACTACTACAAACATGCATTGTAGTATGTGCAGACAAAATGGCTCTTGCTGCAGTAGTTTTGCGACCTGATCTGCAGTAAATCTGCGAACAGCCATACTCTGGATAAAGATCAAAAGTAGAATATTTTCAGATGCACCCCAATAGCTAGCTAGCTATTAATTTGTTTTTTTTTTTATTCTAACAAATAATGTACTCACTCTCAAAGTAAGCTAAACCTAATTAAATGTACAGTTCACAATTTTCATCAAAAATGTTTTGAGGTAATGTTAGAACGATTAAAAAACAACAAGTATTGAGAAAGAGAGGGATGAGATCTGTGCTGAGCTCTGAACAATCTTTTCTTTTACCTCCAAATGCTGAAACTAGCAAACACATGTGGGTCATTTCTGACCCATGTGTGTAAAGCTGGGGTAGAAATTCAAAAACTGTGCTTATTCATACCATAAGCAAAGAAAAATGAAAATGATTATTTGTTGTAAACAAAAGCAAGATATTTCTCACATCCTTGGAAGAGTAACAGATAAAACTAAATGATTTCAAAGATATATCACAGAAACACAGAGCTATTTAAGAAATAACATAGAAAATGGCTATGGGTCATTTTGGACCCGTGTTGTGCATTAGAGGGGTACTGATACAAAAATGTGTTTTGTTCAAAAAAGGAAGAAAGGAAAAATAAAATAATCATGTATGATGGTCTGAAACAAGTTAACTGAGGAATACCTGGACTACTAAATAATGAGAATAATTTATTGCAAAGATATCAACAATAAAAACTCATCCGGGTCACTTTGACCCATGTTAAGCATCAAAGGGTTAAAAAGTTAATAAAAACAAACTGAAAAGCCAAAAGTTCCAAAAAGTTTTTCAAAGTCCGTTAGGGTGGTTGATGTAGCACAGCCTGGGGACCTCAGTAGAGCTAGTCCTCTAGCAGGATGTTGATGCAGACACTTTAGAAACTTTTTATGTTGAGTTTGTAGTATTCTAAAACCATCCAGTGTGTTTTACTGTACCTACTAGTCTAGAGGTGAATCCTCAGTAGGATAGGCTCCACTGTTGGGGAGGAGACGGGTCTAATCCTGGAATGATCTGGTTTTTAGAGAGATGGGCTGGTTCAGTGAACCCCTCAGATATACAATTCTTTTACACATCCATGTAAAAATCCAGATGCTCCAGCAGTACTCACTCATACTGTTTATAGGGTTACAATGCCCCGAGGGATGGTTTAGGGCAGGGGTCACCAACCTTTGTAAAGCCAGGGCTACTTCATGGGTATTGAGCCATGTAAAGGGCTAGCAGGTTAATCAAATATTTATCTGTAAACTAGAATAGATCAGAATTAAATTAATTTCATGTAATAAACATTTTATAGAAAATTGTAGTTTTTAAATGTATATTAATGCATTTGTGATTAGAAAATGATGGCAAAAGCATTTTATTAATAGACTTGTGCTTTTTGGAGAAAAGGCCTGTGTGGGCACCTTGTATAGTTCCTGGGGGCACCATGGTGCCCGTGGGCACCAGGTTGGTGACCCCTGGTTTAGTGAAACAAAACACGAAGAGCTTCGAAGACTCAGATCTCTGAACATAAATCCACAAAATGTAGCCGTAATCTGGATTATGGACCGACCTGGCGTCGTACAGGTCAACCAGGGATCAACCTTCCTCTGCTTGGTAGAGTCCTACTGGTTATTACTGGTTATTACTGAATATTACTGGTTATTACTGGTTATTACTGGTTATTACTGAATATTACTGGTTATTACTGGTTATTACTGGTTATTACTGAATATTACTGGTTATTACTGGTTATTACTGATTATTACTGGTTATTACTGGTTATTACTGGTTATTACTGATTATTACTGGTTATTACTGGTTATTACTGGTTATTACTGGTTATTACTGGTTATTACAGATTATTACAGATTATTACTGGTTATTACTGGTTATTACTGGTTGTTACTGGTTATTACAGGTTATTACAGGTTATTACTGGTTATTACAGGTTATTACAGGTTATTACTGGTTATTACAGGTTATTACTGGTTATTACTGGTTGTTACTGGTTATTACAGGTTATTACTGGTTGTTACTGGTTATTACAGGTTATTACTGGTTGTTACTGGTTATTACTGGTTATTACTGGTTATTACAGGTTGTTACTGGTTATTACAGTTATTACTGGTTGTTACAGGTTATTACAGGTTATTACTGGTTATTACAGGTTATTACATGTTATTACTGGTTGTTACTGGTTGTTACTGGTTATTACTGGTTGTTACTGGTTATTACAGGTTATTACTGGTTGTTACTGGTTATCACTGGTTATTACTGGTTATTACAGGTTATAACAGGTTATTAATGGTTATTACTGGTTATTACAAGTTATTACAGGGTATTACTGGTTATTACTGGTTGTTACTTGTTATTACAGGTTATTACTGGTTGTTACTGGTTATTACAGGTTATTACTGGTTGTTACTGGTTATTACAGGTTATTAAAGGTATTACTGGTTATTACTGGTTATTACAGGTTATTACTGGTTATTACAGGTTATTACAGGTTATTACTGGTTATTACAGGTTATTACTGGTTATTACAGGTTATTAATGGTTGTTACTGGTTATTACAGGTTATTACTGGTTATTACAGGTTATTACTGGTTATTACTGGTTATTACTACATAATCATAATTTCTCACTTTCCTGTAAGGCCTCTAGTTTTTTGTTGTGTTTTACTATTTTACAGTAGTAATGTTTTATTACTGACAGGTTTTCTGCCCTCTGGTGGAAGATTCAAGTACTGAAGTTGGAAAGGACATTCGAGTTTTATTAGTGTTAACTTATTATAGATAATCCATCCATCTTCTGTGCCTGCTTCATCCTCCACAGAGGGTCGCAGGGGAGCTGGCGCCTATCTCCAGCAGTCAAGGGGTGAGAGGCGGGGACACCCTGGACGGGTCACCAGTCCATCACAGGGCGAGAGGCGGGGGACACCCTGGACGGGTCACCAGTCCGTCACAGGGCCACACAGAGACTAACAGGACAAACAACCAGTCACACCTAAGGACAGTAGACCAATTAACCTAACAGTCATGTTTTTGGTCCATGGGAGGAAGCCGGAGCTCCCGGACAGAACCCACACATGCATGAGGAAAACACGCTAACTCCACACAGAATGGCCGCCGAGCCGGGATGCGAACCCACGACCTTCTTGCTGCTAACAACTACGTCACCATGCAGCCCTATTAGATCATATGAAAGTAATAAAAAAACATGAAACCAAAACAATCTGAGTTTCTGATCATTATTTCATATGTCAGGCTTTAGATCAGGGCTAGGGAACCCTGGTCCTGGAGAGTCCCAGTCCTGCTGGTTTTCCATCTATTCTTGTTGTCCCTGCTGTACCTGGATCAGGTGTTGTCTGATCTCTATAAGCAGCTCGATTAATGATCCTAATGCTTTGCCCTAAACCAGTCATTCAGATAACATGTGGAGTACTTTGTGATCCAGGATGTGTTTTCCTTTGTTTAATATGGAAATACGTCTTACAGGTTTTTGTGTTTTATGTGTTGTTTCCAACTTATTTGATCTTTCTTTATAACACCTAGAAATGTATGGTTAGTAATGACACCATGGTGTCCTGATTCCTGTCAGAGTGGTCTCAGTTTGTGCGTATGTTTTGTGTTTATTGTGCCTGGTTGTTGTGGTTTTGTCTGGTTCATGGCCTTGTGTTTCTTCATGTCCATGTCCTGTCCCATGTCTCGTTAGGTTTGGTCTGTACCCTGTTTAGTTTGCCTTGAGTGTTTTTACCCCCGGCCATGTTTAGTCTTTTGATTCATGCCCCTGTTTTCCCAGTTCATGTTATTTTATCGTGTCGTGTTGTGTGGGTTCTCGCCCCTAGACCGCTAGAGATAGGCACCAGCTCCCCGTGAAGGACCCTCTGTGGAGGACTAGGAGGTTACAGAAGATGGATGGATGTTGTGTGGGTGGTTCAGTTCATTGTTCATGTTTCAGTTTAGTTGCCTCTGTGTTTCCGTCATGTCCCTCTGATCACTCCTCATGTTTATTTAAACCCTACTTCCTGTGTCATGTCCAGTTGTCGGATTGTCTGTTGTCCGGAGATGTTCACCTGTTCTGTTTTACCAAGCCAAGCGTTAATCAGGTTTAGTTCATCTGACGTCTCCTGCTCCTCCATCTCACCTGCCCCATTGGGTCCTGCTTCACCTCAACCTGACAAACTGCTTCCTTTGTCCTTGATTGGTCGAATAAATCCAATTAGAATGGTGCCACCTTTCCCTTTATCCAAACCTTCCTATCCACCTGCCCCTTAAAGCAGCTTGATTCAGAAATCCTCTCATTTATCTGGGCAGGAAATATCCAGAGCTCCTCTCCAGAAACACCCGGGGTCTCCCAGCGTTTACTGGGCAGCGAGCTCTGGGTCTTATGGTGGCAGTGGGGTTCTCCAGACTGCCACCATCCTGATGACTTCCTGTTCTGGTTACAGGTAGCAGTCTACCAGTTCTTTTAATAAACTGACAGGCTGCAACTTTACAGTATTATTAAAAATGTCCTAAAGATAAATAGGTCGAATCAGGAAATCACTGAAACTACCCACCCTGTCATTGAGAACCCCAACAACACACAGTCACTCGCTCAAACCAGGACAGTGTTTCTGGACTGGAGACCAAAGGGGTTGAGAAACACAGAGAACCCTACCTCCAGCTTACCTTACTCACATCGTTATCTTCAGATAAGACCTTTAGTTCAGAGGAATTTCTCAGGTTTTCCATCGATCCACACTTATCTTGACACACTTCTGACAACAAACTCTAAACACCGGATCTCTCAGTTTCTTAAGAGCTTCACAATCTCAGCAGACTCCGGTCCAATCAGGAACGCATGGGCTGGAGATCTCTGTGTTCCTTTATCGGAGGACCAATGGTCAAACTGCCTGTCCAGCATTCAGAAATGTTCAATAAATGTCAGGCACAAGCTCATTCTACAGTATTTAAAGTCACACATTTCTCAAAGCTTAGACTTAATGGAATCTGTGACTCTGTATCTCCACCATGTGATAGATGTGGTGCTGACGAAGGATCCCTCGCACATTTCTTCTGGCCTTGTCCAGTCTGAAAGGCTTCTGAAAGGATCAATTCAGAAAAAAGTACCGCTTGATGGTACACATTTGAAACTCTCTCATCTTCACAAAAACAACTCATCACGATGGGTATGCTGGTCACAAAGACCCTGACACTTTTTCAGTGGTGTCTCCTGGTGAGATGGCGTCTGTGGCCACGGTGGAACGAATACGATTTAACAGGAAAAGGAATCCAGCATTTTGCAAGATTTGGCAGCCATTCTAAAAATGGAATGACATCTGAAACTCCATATTCTCCCCCATGTGTGTACTTCCTTTTTAAATATACGGTATATACAGTATTATAGTATATTTTTCTCTTCCTTTCTATCTCAGATTTTGTTTCATATTTGTTTATCCACTCCTATGAGTTCAGATTGTAAAGTTAACTGAATCGATATTTTATACTGAACTGTAGCATTTTGTGTACTCAAAATACTAAAAACTATATAATTACATCATCTCAGTTAGTGTATTTACTTTATGGTTCTCAAATAACATGAATTTAATTTGACTGAAATTTACTGATAAATCTTTTTTTTTATTTAGACATTTCTGCAGAAAGTATTTCCATTAACTCGTTTAATTTTTTTCCTCTGAACAAAAAATGTTTTTATCATCAGTAAACATTCAGAATTTAAATATTTTTGAAACCTTACAAATATCATTAGTATACAAAATAAATAACTTTGGGCCCAACAGTGAACCCTGTGGAACGCCACCAGCAGTGTCCAGGCACGATGGTGAAAACTGTCCCAACTTCACGTTTGACTTCCTGTGACTCAGGTAGCTTTTAACAATCCCCCTGATCCCTTATTGTTCCAGTGTATTGATTAATGTCATGATCAATTGTGTCAAAGAAGATCAAAACAATTCAAACAGCTAAACGTTTGTGATTTCCTCAACAGAATGCTATTAGCTCTAAATCCATACAGACTTTCTGTTACTATCATATATTTATCTAAACATGAATCCAGTCTTTTAATAAACAGTTTTTCTAGGATTTTAGAGAATTGTGTTAGTAACGAGACAGGCCTGTAATTAGTGAAGTCGTGTTCATTCCCAGTCTTAAACAGTGGCACCACTTTAGCTTTCATCTGATTAGGAAACGTTCCCGTTTGAAATGATAAATTACAGATAGAAGTCAGTGGTTTTACAACCCCCCCCCCCCCGATAACATTTCTCACCGTTTTGATATCGTTATAATCAGCTGATGTTTGACTTTCACATTTCTTTACTAGATCTATGATCTCCATTTCTTCCACTGCTGTGAGAAACAGAGCTATCAGATCATGGTTCCCGTTTTCCACTGATGGATCAGGGATTTGTTTGACCAGGTTCGGTCTAATAAAACAGTTAATAAAACCACTGACTATATCACTATGGTTTCCATCTTAATATTAGTATTATTATTAATTATTCTGGGTAACTGTGCTGCCTGGAAGGATTTTTAATAATATTGTTTAGTGTATCCCATATTCCTTTGATATTATTTTTATAATTAGCTAGCATCTTACTATAGTATTCCTTCCAACATTTTCTTATATTTGTTAACTTATTTTTGCATTTTTTTATATTTGGATTCTGTCTCTTTGGTTCTTATCCTGTTTTAAATCCTCTCCTTGATCCAGTCTGTGCTAATCTGACCCTTTACAGGTTAATGAAAAGTCTCACAAAGTCCCGTATCTCAGAGGGTTAGGCTAACCCAATGTGGCTAGCTGTTATGCTAGCTCCGGGGTGTTTTTAGCTCCTGATTCCTGATTTTTCCCATCTCTCCCTGCTTGAACAGCTGATTCCTTTGACTGAGTGATGAACCGCTCCAGTAGAAAGCTGTGAAGGCTGAGGAGACGTTTAACAGGGAGATTTAGGGCTTTCTGAGCAGAAACTATGGAGCTAACATTTTTACTGCAGTGAGTTAAAACGGACACTAGGGGGAGCTAAAAACAAGCAAAACTGCAGAGTGTGCTTAAAAAAATCTTCAGTTTATTTTTCTTTTCACCAGCGTTTTGTAATTCTTTACTAATCCAGGGTTGATCTGTGTGGTTTCGTTTGCATTCGATCAAATAACTGGACGATTTTGATCGTCTAAAGTGTTAAATATTTGTTTTTAATTGTCCTATCTTCTGTCAGCATCAGTTTCTCAGAAGACCACAGAGCGTCCCTCAGAGCTCTCATGGTTTCTTCTGTCTTTATCCGTCTATAATTACTTTTTTTACTTTTGCCAGTTTCTCTGACAGTTGTCATCATAAACTGTAAAGACTGACAAATGGTCACTTAATATCAATCTATAGATCAATAGTGTAATGGAACAGAAAACACAAGAACTGAATCAGGTCTAAATCAGGTCCTCAGGAGACGAGTTCTGAGTCTTTTAGTAACTTCAAGCCTCCTGGTTCAAGATGGACATGAAAAATAACATTAAAAATTAAAGATCTAAAATAAAAGCTCCTTAAAACATAAAGAAGAGGTGAGTTCCTTTTGGACTAAGAGTCCATTAAACTCATTACTGTTATGGTTTCCTTCTGTAAGGCGGTTATTCTCAGTAACAGGCCTCAACAAACCCACGATACTTTAGTGATATTATAGTAGCTTTTATCTGATCAATATCTTAAAAACTCAATCGACTGACCAGCTGTGATGTTTTTCCTCAGTCGAAACGCCTACATCCACATGAACGTGTGGCAAGCGCTGAGCGCCCAAACGGGGTGCTTTGAAGCCATTTTAAAACGATAACAGAGTGGAGAAAGCTGTGACACGTCCCGGTACACCTACTGGTACTGCGTAGCGTCCCTCTCACAGCGCTGGCTTTGACACCTGTAGAATACCTAGAACTGATCCTGATACCAGCTGATTCAATCCACCTGAGATGGTAGTGGTTCAGGATCAGAACAAATCCAATCCACTAAAGGACTAAGAAGAAAGCTTTGACACAAAACAGGCTGCTTTTTATTTTATTAAAAAAAATAATACATACGAGAAGTACTCAGAATAAGGTACAGTACACACAAGTCCTCTAGTATTTCAAAGTACAAAAATAGCTCAGAATCTGTTTACCTGAAAAACAATTGAATATGAAATTCCTAGAAAACAACTAAAAATAATAAAACTCTACAGAGGTGGTTCAGTTTGACACCTTTCAAACACAAACTTATAAAAAAAATACTACTAATGTACTCTAAAAGTACTACTTATACTGTGTTAGTATATAAAAACACGTTATACAAAAATAACTGAATGAAAATGGTTAAAAATACTTTTGATTTAGACTGAAGAGTTAAAGTTTAACAACAGAACCCAGACCAGCTCCAAGACCTGGTCTGGACCTGGTCTGGAGCTGGTAGAGTTCTGATCTGAGAATGTCTCACTGGATCAGTCTGAACCCAGTCTAGAACCAATCTGGACCGGTTTAGACCAGTCTAGACTAGGGATGTACCAACACTGGTATCGGCCCGATACAGATACCAATACCGGTATCGGTTAAAGTTACCCGATACCAGGAACTGACACCAGTGGCTTCACCGTCTGTGACTTGTGATTTCTGTTGTAGTTTCCTATATTGAACACTAGGGGGAGCTATTGAGCTAAAGAGGAACAGTGTGGGTTGAGAGCTGGAGATGGTGCAAAATAGTTCATTTTATTTGGTTAAAATGTGGAAAACTGCAATAATTTCACTGTGAAATCACAGAAAATGGTTATTTTTCACCTTGTATTTTAGTTTTGTGATCATTTTTATTAATATATATATATATATATTTTTTTTTTAATCTAACTCAGTTATTTGTTGTAAAAAGCAGAGAAGAAAAAATAAAACCTGTATTCCAACTCGTTGCATTTTTTTGTGTGGTAGAAGTATCGGTACTTGGTATCGGCGAGTACTCAGATTTAGGTATCGGATCGGTTTTGAAAAAAGTGGTATAGGTGCATCCCTAGTCTAGACCCTTTCTGAACCAGGCTAGAATCAGTCTGGACCAGTCTAGAACCACTCTAATTCCATCTGAACCAGGCCAGTGTGAACCAGTTTAGGACCAGTCTGAACCAGTTTAGGACCAGTCTGAGCCAGTTTAGGACCAGTCTGAGCCAGTTTAGGACCAGTCTAGGCCAGTGTGAACCAGTTTAGGACCAGTCTGAACCAGTTTAGGACCAGTCTGAACCCATTTAGAACCAGTCTGAGCCAGTTTAGGACCAGTCTAGGCCAGTGTGAACCAGTTTAGGACCAGTCTGCGCCAGTCTAGGCCAGTGTGAACCAGTTTAGGACCAGTCTGAACCAGTCTAGGCCAGTGTGAACCAGTTTAGGACCAGTCTGAACCAGTTTAGGACCAGTCTGAACCAGTTTAGGACCAGTCTGAACCCATTTAGAACCAGTCTGAGCCAGTTTAGGACCAGTCTAGGCCAGTGTGAACCAGTTTAGGACCAGTCTGAACCAGTCTAGGCCAGTGTGAACCAGTTTAGGACCAGTCTGGAATCAGTCTAGACCTGTCTGGACCACAGCAGGATGAGGTTTGGTTCAGACCTTCCACACCAGCAGAGTATTTAGGTAAAGAAGTCAAAGAGTGCTTCGTACATCCGAACACGAGTTCCTGAAGTCTCTAAGCTCTGAGTAGAAACATCTCAGACCAGAATAAAGGATGTTTAAATCATTCTGAAGTGGTTTTCTAACAGTTATTTATCTACGGTAAGAACCACACCCACCAGTGACATCACTCAAATTGGGTGGAGTCTGTAGAAACAGGAATTGGTCCTCTGACTGGAGTGATACTCATGGGTAGGATCAGGAGAGATCCTGCTGCAGACCAATGACAGATGAGCTGCTGATCTTCTGGTATTTATAAAGTTTCCACTGATGTGTTAGAACTCTCTGTTAGCGGTTAGCGAACCTCTGCGCTTTAGACTTGTTTAGTATGTTTTACCTGACAGAAAACCACTTCTAAATGACCCAAACATCCCTTTGATTAGCATGGCTGCTGGGTTCAAATACAGTAGGTACAGTAGAGTATCATCTGGATAGAAGTGATAATGGACACCATGACTCTAAATAAGCTGCCATGTTAATAAAAATCAAAATGGGACCAAGGACTCATCCCTGGGGCACACCACAAATAACCTGAGCTACTAAGGAGTGAAAGGAAAGGTTCTCCAGCAGACATTTTCTGGTGTTTGTTTCGACTGAACAATGTCTGAATCACTAGGCTACTGTAGGTCCTGCTGCAGCAGCATGACCACCATAAACTAAACCGTCTCACGCCAACCTGTAGAGCAGGGGTCTCCAACTCAAAACCTTAAAGAGCCATATTTGAAATATGAACGTAACCTAATCTAGTTTTTAATGTTATCACTTCAGTGGTTCCCTAAAGGAGAGACCCAGGTTCAAACCCCGACCCTGACTATCTATCATTAGATGTTTAAGTAGGGGCCGTGTGGGCCAACGCACACACACTCATGCTAAAGAAAAAAGTCAGTAAGGCAGGAGGGTTGGGTCGCGGGCCGGACGCCAGTAGCCGATCACTGCTGTAGAGGTTAGCTAACAGGTAACAGTGTTCAGAGCAAGCACTACCCTAACAGGAGGTCTACCTTCAACAAACCTCTGAAGTCAGTTCTTCAGAGAGCATCTTCTAGTGAATGTGGCTTAAAGAGAGTAGAGGCCGCCTCCTGGACCGCCCTCTGCCCCTCAGGGAAGGATCAACTACAATGTACTGTGGTATGGAGATTCCTCTGTTCCCTCTAGACTAGCACCTACCCGGCACTTCCTTCCTCTACTCTACTGTGTTCTTGTTGTGCACTTCCCTCTATGCTTGTATTCTTTTCTCACACTGACCTGTGCTGGCAGACCAGTGTTCTTCCATCGAAGTAGTTTGTTGTTAGCCTCAATGGTAACGTCTTTGTTACGTTATCATTTAAAAGTCGCTTTGGATAAAAGAATCTGCCAAAGACTAAAACATCAACATCTGGTCAGAGGACTACTTCCTGATTCTAGAGACTCCACCCAATCTGAATGATGTCACCAGTGGGTGTGGGCCTTACTGCTCAGGAGTCGTTTGTTCTCACTGAGGACATCTTGGACTTTGTTCTGTAAATTTGTTGATGTGTTTGATATTTTAGAGTTTTTACAGCTGGTTTGTGAATTGCTCGATGTTTCTATAGAATGTTCTACAGGAACAACCCTTAGATCTGACAGACAGAAACTGCACCAAGTGAACCAGGTCTTGGTGTGAATAATGTGGACCCTCACTCAGCTCCAGGTGGAATCCCACTGGCCGCTGCCTTCAGCTCCCTGGAAATGGGCGGAGTCTATTCACAGGCGAAGTAGTCTTTGAGTGGGGCAAACAGGTGCCGAATGACCGGTACGCTCCAGGACCGGCCCAGGAGTCGCTGCCTGGCACCGCGGCCCATGTTGGACACATCGGTGTAGTGGACAGGAAACCCAAAGATCCTGGTCAAAACAGAAAGGACACTTTATAGACCTCAAACAGCACTGAGTTTATTCACATCGTTAGCCGATGAACTGAGCTCTGTATTCGTTTTCTCATGAAGGATGAAATCAGCAGGAAACCTGGATGTTTTGCACTAAAACTAATAAACAATGAACAACGTAAACTGAATAATATTCTGCTTTAGAAAGTGGAGAACCGTCTTTTAACGTCTGTTAAAACTACCATCTAGGTAAGCTAGCTCTCACATGATCTAAATAGGTGTGTAAATCATTTAAGAGTAGACTGTATCCTACTGTGGAGAATGTCATCTCCTAAAAAGCATTATTTCATGGTTTGAGTCAAAAACTCAAATTGATTTATCTTGTAGTAAAAAAGTTGATATGTGAAATATTTCAGCATTTTTAATCCAACGTACCACGGCCCCTCCCAAAACATCTATTCTCCACCCCTCCTGCTTTCTATAGCCTCACCTCTACACACGTGCACACAGCGCGTCACTCTGGTCTCTAAGGTTATAAACTGCGTCGTGGCTCTCAGCTCCTGCTCAAACTGTACGACGGCATCACAGGGTTTAATCATTCACAGCTCATAAATCATGTTCTCTCTGTAGAGGCTCTGATGAGACCTGACTGTCACACAGTGGCAGCCCGTCCATAGGGGGCGCTAGGGCGCCGTCCCACCAGTCCAAGAGGAAGACAAGAAGAAGATAGAATCACAAAATATAAAAAAACAAACATAAAAATTAAACTAAACGATCCATCCATTATATATACAGTACAATAAGTACTGTGTATAATCTGCATTTAGTGCGTAGCGAGGGTGGAAAAGGGGGCGGGGCCAAGGTCCAGATTCTACAACCAGGAGAATCGAGACACCCTAAGCACTCGCACACCTCCGCGGGAACGCGCAACTGAATGGTGCAAGGGTGGAAGTGCGAGTACTGAGACACGGCCATAGTATAGCATGTTAGCATGTTTGTTTGCTAATGTTAAATGTTAGCATTAGCATGGTAACATGCTAAAGCTAAAGTTAGTTTGAAATAGAATAGAATAGAACTTTATTGTCTGACACCAAAAATCGGTTACAGAAATTGGGGTTTTGAGCATTTCGGATGCTAACGAGAGGGGGAAGCTATACAAATAATATATCAAATCAACCGGCTCGCTCATGTGATGTTTGGTTGAAATTCCCATAGCGTTTCAATTAACTATCGCAAAGTTATTTACAAAATACTATGGCGGAAATGGCGCAAAAATGGATTAGCCCTTTGAATTTCAGCAAAAACTTACTGATGTTTGAGAGCCTGCCATTTCAACACACTTTAACCTAGAAAATTCATTCTTGGTTTAAAATAGTCATGGGACTTTGGATTAAAAAATATTGAGGAACCATGTTGATTTCACTGATGCCGCTGGTAGCACGCCCTCTCAAAGTTTCTTCAGGAACTTTCTAGTTTTAAAATGTTCTCTCACTATTTTTTACCAGACCGAAAGGTCGAGTGATGCACTTCCTGTTTCTTTGGGGTCTACTGGGCATGTCCTGGGCGCACTCAGCTTTACCAACAGACCTACGCTTTGTTCGCTGTTACTGACTCATGCACACTGGAACCAGCCTTTAGTGCAAAGTATAGGAGACCTGAAGGGTGCTGAATCTAGTGTCCGTGTCATGCACAAAAGACCGGAGTATTACCTCAGATCAGGAAGTTGACCTGGAAGTTCTTCCTCATGGAGTTATCATGGAGGAAGCTACATGGATATTTATTCAGAGAATCCTTCTTGACAGCTTGTGACAACAGAGCCGTTTGATTCCATGTGTCCTGATTTAATGAACTCTATGGTGAGGCTAGCTGTTCTAAGTCCTGATAAGTGAATTTAGACCTTAAACAGCGACATGTTTTCGCTATAGTTGTGGCCGAATGTTAGAGAAACACTGATACTGTTGATTGAACACGTTGGTTCATGTAGTTTAACCCGTTTTGATGAATATTTTATTACTTTTCCTTAAAACATGATGGCGTTTTAATGGAGTTTTGTGTGACTGGGTTTGATGGGTCCTATCAGTGGATTTGACTTTATTTTGTTGTTAATTCACTTCAGTAGTTGAGCTGATTGTCAGACTGTGTTTATGAAACACGTCGCTCTTGAACAGGAAGCTGCAGAACCCGGAAATGAGGAGACACTCGGTCCAGAATGGAGTTCTTGACCAGAATAAACGTGTATCCTTGGCAAGCCTTGTCATTCTGTGAGGAGAAATGTTTAAAAATAAAAATAAAGCCTCAGTAGTCGGGAATCGATACGTTTTAGTAGAAATGAGCTCTGGCTCCTCCATGACGGCTGAGACTGGAAACAGGACGACACGGAGCGTCGTGGGAGCGCGGCCCCACCTCTACAGACTCTAGTTACCTACCTGTAAACTCTGCTGTTTAATTCCCATTTTGAAAAGATAAGTTTAACGTTTAAATGAATCTAATTAGACGCTAATTCATTGGAACATGGACTATAAGCCTGTTTAGTAAGTTCTTCTCTTTGATGTTCTTTGCGTCCATTGAGGCTGATCAGTGGTTCTGTCCAGCTTTGATCTACCACTACCCCTTCAGAGGGTCATGGTAGGACTGTGTCAGACCCCTGCTGGACACCAACGAGACACAACTCTGAATCGTTATTCCCCCTGACTCCTGACTTGAACTAGAGTGATCCCAAATGGACATTTGATTTTTGTTTCCAGTATCCTGACAGGTCCCGTTCCTAACAGCACATTTAGCAGAAACACGAAGGCATTGGGACCTCCAGAACTCACCTCTCCAGCTCAGTGCACCACAGGACATCCTCCTTCCCGTTCATCAACACCGGGAAGTGCTGATCCTTCCCCTGTTTGATGGAGTTGGAGCGAGTAGTGATGGTTCGAACCTTCCCAAACTAGGAGACAACAAACTTCTTCAGACACCAACCACCCTGTAGAAAAACACAGCAAACAGACGAAGCCCAACATGGACTCCTGTGTCTGTAGAGGACCAACCTTTGCTACCCGGCCGTGCTCCAGACAGTCCTGCAGCTCCAGCTTGTCCATCCCAGAAGCACACAGAGGCCTGGAACACAGTTCTCACATCATTCCCACTCAGGACGGACACAGAGCACCACCAGGTGTTCTCCTACCTGTTCATGCCTGGAAGGTTACCCCAGAAGTACCGAGCACGGTGGGCGGCGGACACCTCAATAGCATCGATCATCACGGGGTTACACTAGAAACACACAGGAAGCTCAGCTCTCTCCATTTAGGTTTTACTCAGAGAACCAAACAACACTAACAGGAAGAGAATGAGGCTAAAACAACAGAGAGGTCTGGATGAGAGTGGAGACGACGCAGTACGCTGACCAGGCTGGCTTTGATTTAAATGATATGCTTTTATTATGATGATAAATTATTTTAATTGTAAAAAATGTGACCAGTTTGTTAAGGGAGGGGGTTCATAAGCTGAAGCCTTTTCAGGTTGTTTTGTTGATGTAACTGTTATTAGTTATGAAATAAAAGAATCTAGTTTTAGCACGGTGGGAGGGAGCTCTGCTTCGCTCTGGTCTGAATCCTGTGCTGCTTGGAGGATATCTGCTGCAACTTTTCAGCCACTTATGAGGTGTAACCATAGCAATGACAGACGTTACCAAGAGGAAGCAGCTGATGGACGTCTCAAAGCTCCAATCAAACCCAACCTGTGACCCAGAGTCCAGCTGAGCTAAAGAGGAGGAGTCATGGATGAAGATCAGGAGCAAAGAGGAGAGAGAGGAAGGTTCAACCATCACTTCATCCATCCTAACGGGGATCCTGAGGTCTCTCCTGGACCAGGTGGACCAGCTTGAAGCTCTGATGAGGATCCATCCAGAACATCATGTGTCTCACTGAGACATGGTTCAGGTTCAGGATCAGAACCAGACTCCAACGTCTCTCTGCCCGGCTTCCAGACCACACCAGCAGACAGAGATTAGAAGAGGAGCAGAAAAAACTGGCTATTGGGACATGTCACCTCTCTGGGGGGAAGGAGCTGGAGCTTGTGGAAGAGGCTGAGCGATACCGGCTAGATATAGTCGGGCTCACCTCGACACATAGCGTTGGCTCTGGAACCCGAGTCCTGGAGAGGGGTTGGACTCTCTTCTATGCTGGAGTTGCTCCGGGTGAGAGGCGGAGGGCTGGGGTGGGCTTTCTGTTAGCCCCAAGACTCTCTGCCTGTATGTTGGGGTTTTCTCCGGGGGATGAAAGGGCAGCTTCCCTGCGCCTTCGGGTTGGGGAACGGGTCCTGACTGTTGTTTGTGCTTATGCACCAAATAGCAGCTCAGAGTACCCACCCTTTTTGGAGTCTCTGGGACGAGTGCTGGATAGCGCTCCTACTGGGGACTCCATAGTCCTGCTGGGGGACTTCAACGCTCACGTGGGCAATAACAGCATGACCTGGAGGGGCGTGATTGGGAGGAACGGCCCGCCCAATCTGAACTCGAGTGGTGTTCTGTTTTTGGACTTCTGTGCAAGTCTCAGTTTGGCCATAACGAACACCATGTTCGAACATAAGGATGCCCACCGGTACACCTGGAACCAGGGCAGCCTAGGTTACAGGTCGATGATTGACTTTATAGTTGTATCATCTGACCTGAGACCGTATGTTTTGGACACTCGAGTGAAGAGAGGAGCGGAGCTGTCAACTGATCACCACCTGGTGGTGAGCTGGATCAGGTGGCAGACCTGGTAGACCCAAACGTATAGTGAGGGTCTGCTGGGAACGCCTGGCAGAAGAGCCTGTCAAGATGGTCTTCAACTCCCACCTCCGGCAGAGCTTCGACCGCGTCCCGAGAGCAGTGGGGGACATTGAGTCCGAATGGGCCTTGTTCCGCTCTGCGATTGTTGAGGCGGCTGTTGCTAGCTGTGGTCGCAAGGTAGCCGGTGCCAGTCGTGGCAGTAACCCCCGTACCCGCTGGTGGACACCAGAGGTTAGGGGAGCCGTCAGGCTGAAGAAGGAGGCCTACAGGGCGTGGCTGGTTTGTGGGTCTGCAGAGGCAGCTGATAGGTACCTCATTGCCAAGCAGTGTGTTCCAACTATAGGGGGATCACACTCTTCAGCCTCCCTGGGAAGGTCTACTCCAGGGTCCTGGAGAGGAGGGTCCGGTCGATAGTTGAACCTCAGATAGAAGAGGAGCAATGTGGTTTTGGTCCTGGTCCTGGAACTGTGGACCAGCTCTTTACCCTCGCTAGGGTGATGGAGGGGTCATGGGAGTTTGCCCAACCAATCCACATGTGTTTTGTGGATTTGGAGAAGGCTTATGACCGTGTCCCCAGGGGCACCCTGTGGGGGGCGCTCCAGGAGTACGGGGTGGATGGTCTTTTGTTAAGGGCCATTCAGTCCCTGTACCAGAGGAGTGTGAGTCTGGTCCGCATAGCCGGCAGTAAGTCGGACCTGTTCCCAGTGAGGGTTGGACTCCTCCAGGGCTGCCCTTTGTCACCGGTCCTGTTCAGAACCTTTATGGACAGGATTTCTAGGAGCAGCCGTGGTGTGGAGGGGGTTGAGTTTGGTGACAGGGGAATCTTGGATGACGTGGTCCTCCTAGCTTCATCGAGCTCTGACCTTCAGCTCTTACTGGGGAGGTTAGCCACCAAGGGTAAAGCAAAAACTGGGATGGGACCTCTAAATCTGAGAACCGGAAAGGATGGCTTACCAACTCCAGGTCATGGGAGAGGTTGTACCTCAAGTGGAGAAGCTGAAATATCTCAGAATCTTGTTTGCGTGTAAGGGAAGGAGGCATATTGGTCCCTGGTTTGACCCAGGACACGCTGGACGAAGGACATCTTTGGGTTGGCCCGGGAACACCTTGGGTTCCCACTGGAGGAGCTAGTGAAGGCGACCAGGAAGAGGACGGTCGGGGGTTCACTACTCGTAATGACACCCCGCAACCCGGATAAGAAGAAGAACGGGAAGTGAAGCAGGAATTCTTAATTACTGATTTGATTTTTTTCTGCATTTCAGTCTGAAAAAGATATAAAGGATGAAGAAGAGGAGAAGTCTAGGTTCTGAGTTTGTAGATACTGTATCTTTCTAAAACTAGGCCTCCACTAGAAGTCACAAATACCTCATACTGGTCTGTGAAATACTTCAAGACGGACTCCGTTTAAACTCACCTCCAGGAATCTGGAGATGTCCCTCTTATCGTTGACGCCCATGGCTACCACGTTCTCAAACATCCAGAAGAAGGGGCGGTCCTCCCCCTCTTTGGGCTTGGCCTCGCTCAGCAGACGGTAGAACTCAAAGAACAACCTCCCTGTACCTTCTGGAACAATCAGACACCATCAGAGTCCAGCAGCTTCCACCATGAAGGTCACCATGACAGGACTTCAGTACGGGGTCACTCAGGTCTGTCGGCTCAGTGACCGCTGACCTGTCACTGTAGACAGTACCAGTACTAGTACAAGTAACAGTACCAGTACTAGTACAAGTAACAGTACCAGTACTAGTACAAGTAACAATACCAGTACTAGTACAAGTAACAGTACCAGTACTAGTACAAGTAACAATACCAGTACCAGTACAAGTAACAATACCAGTACTAGTACAAGTAACAGTACCAGTACTAGTACAAGTAACAATACCAGTACTAGTACAAGTAACAGTACCAGTACTAGTACAAGTAACAATACCAGTACTAGTACAAGTAACAGTACCAGTACTAGTACAAGTAACAGTACCAGTACTAGTACAAGTAACAATACCAGTACTAGTACAAGTAACAGTACCAGTACTAGTACAAGTAATAATACCAGTACCTCTACAGATACCAGTACTAGTACAAGTAACAATACCAGTACTAGTACAAGTAACAATACCAGTACTAGTACAAGTAACAATACCAGTACTAATACAAGTAACAATACCAGTACCTCTACAGATACCAGTACTAGTACAAGTAACAATACCAGTACTAGTACAAGTAACAGTACCAGTACTAGTACAAGTAACAATACCAGTACTAGTACAAGTAACAATACCAGTACTCTACAGTACCAGTACTAGTACAAGTAACAATACCAGTACTACTACAAATAACAGTACCAGTACTAGTACAAGTAACAATACCAGTACTAGTACAAGTAACAATACCAGTACAACTACAGATACCAGTACTAGTACAAGTAACAATACCAGTACCTCTACAGATACCAGTACTAGTACAAGTAACAGTACCAGTACTAGTACAAGTAACAGTACCAGTACTAGTACAAGTAACAATACCAGTACTAGTACAAGTAACAGTACCAGTACTAGTACAAGTAACAGTACCAGTACCAGTACCCCTACAGATACCAGTACTAGTACAAGTAACAGTACCAGTACTAGTACAAGTAACAATACCAGTACTAGTACAAGTAACAGTACCAGTACTAGTACAAGTAACAGTACCAGTACTAGTACAAGTAACAGTACCAGTACTAGTACAAGTAACAATACCAGTACTAGTACAAGTAACAGTACCAGTACTAGTACAAGTAACAATACCAGTACTAGTACAAGTAACAGTACCAGTACTAGTACAAGTAACAGTACCAGTACTAGTACAAGTAATAATACCAGTACCTCTACAGATACCAGTACTAGTACAAGTAACAATACCAGAAATAGTACAAGTAACAATACCAGTACTAGTACAAGTAACAGTACCAGTACTAGTACAAGTAACAATACCAGTACTAATACAAGTAACAATACCAGTACCTCTACAGATACCAGTACTAGTACAAGTGACAATACCAGTACCTCTACAGATGCCAGTACTAGTACAAGTAACAATACCAGTACTAGAACAAATAACAATGCCAGTACTAGTACAAGTAATAATATCAGTACTAGTACAAGTAACAATACCAGTACTAGTACAAGTAACAGTACCAGTACTAGTACAAGTAACAATACCAGTACTAGTACAAGTAACAATACCAGTACTAGTACAAGTAACAATACCTGTACTAGTACAAGTAACAATACCAGTACCTCTACAGATACCAGTACTAGTACAAGTAACAATACCAGTACTAGTACAAGTACCAATACCAGTACTAGTTCAAGTAATAATACCAGTACCTCTACAGATACCAGTACTAGTACAAGTAACAATACCAGTACTAGTACAAGTAACAATACCAGTACCTCTACAGATACCAGTACTAGTACAAGTAACAATAGCAGTACCTCTACAGATACCAGTAGTAGTACAAGTAACAATACCAGTACTAGCACAAGTAACAATACCAGTACCTCTACAGATACCAGTACTAGTACAAGTAACAATACCAGTACTAGTACAAGTAACAATACCAGTACCGCTACAGATACCAGTACTAGTACAAGTAACAGTACCAGTACTAGTACAAGTAACAGTACCAGTACTAGTACAAGTAACGATACCAGTACTAGTACAAGTACCAATACCAGTACCTCTACAGATACCAGTACTAGTACAAGTAACAATACCAGTACTAGTACAAGTAAAAGTACCAGTACTAGTACAAGTAACAATACCAGTACTAGTACAAGTAACAATACCAGTACTAGTACAAGTAACAATACCAGTACCTCTACAGATACCAGTACTAGTACAAGTAACAATACCAGTACTAGTACAAATAACAGAACCAGTACTAGTACAAGTAATAATACCAGTACCTCTACAGATACCAGTACTAGTACAAGTAACAATACCAGTACTAGTACAAGTAACAATACCAGTACTAGTACAAGTAACAATACCAGTACCTCTACAGATACCAGTACTGGTACAAGTAACAATACCAGTACTAGTACCAATACCAGTACCTCTACAGATACCAGTACTAGTACAAGTAACAATACCAGTACTAGTACAAGTAACAATACCAGTACCTCTACAGATACCAGTACTAGTACAAGTAACAATACCAGTACTAGTACAAGTAACAATACCAGTACCTCTACAGATACCAGTACTAGTACAAGTAACAATACCAGTACTAGTACAAGTAACAGTACCAGTACTAGTACAAGTAACAGTACCAGTACTAGTACAAGTAACAATACCAGTACTAGTACAAGTAAAAGTACCAGTACTAGTACAAGTAACAATACCAGTACTAGTACAAGTAACAATACCAGTACTAGTACAAGTAACAGTACCAGTACTAGTACAAGTAACAATACCAGTACTAATACAAGTAACAATACCAGTACCTCTACAGATACCAGTACTAGTACAAGTAACAATACCAGTACTAGTACAAGTAACAGTACCAGTACTAGTACAAGTAACAATACCAGTACTAGTACAAGTAACAATACCAGTACTAGTACAAGTAACAATACCAGTACCTCTACAAATACCAGTACTAGTACAAGTAACAATACCAGTACCTCTACAGATACCAGTACTAGTACAAGTAACAATACCAGTACCTCTACAGATACCAGTACTAGTACAAGTACCAATACCAGTACCTCTACAGATACCAGTACTAGTACAAGTAACAATACCAGTACTAGTACAAGTAAAAGTACCAGTACTAGTACAAGTAACAATACCAGTACTAGTACAAGTAACAATACCAGTACTAGTACAAGTAACAATACCAGTACATCTACAGATACCAGTACTAGTACAAGTAACAATACCAGTACTAGTACAAGTAACAATACCAGTACTAGTACAAGTAACAATACCAGTACCTCTACAGATACCAGTACTAGTACAAGTAACAATACCAGTACTAGTACAAGTAACAATACCTGTACTAGTACAAGTAACAATACCAGTACTAGTACAAGTAACAATACCAGTACTAGTACAAGTAACAATACCTGTACCTCTACAGATACCAGTACTAGTACAAGTAACAATACCAGTACCTCTACAGATACCAGTACTAGTACAAGTAACAATACCAGTACTAGTACAAGTAACAGTACCAGTACTAGTACAAGTAATAATACCAGTACCTCTACAGATACCAGTACTAGTACAAGTAACAATACCAGTACTAGTACAAGTAACAATACCAGTACCTCTACAGATACCAGTACTAGTACAAGTAACAATACCAGTACTAGTACAAGTAACAATACCAGTACTAGTACAAGTAATAATACCAGTACCTCTACAGATACCAGTACTAGTACAAGTAACAATACCAGTACCTGTACAGATACCAGTTCTAACAATCAGTATTAGTACTAGTACCAGTATGAGTACAAGTATCAATACCAGTATCACTCATAGTTCCAATAGAGGTGGCTGTACCATTCTTAATACTAGTACCTGAACCAATACCAGTACCAGAACTAGCATGAGTACTAGTATTAGTACTTGTTTTAGTAACAGAACTAATGTTAGTACCAGTCCCAGTACTAATATGTTTTTGTTTTTTAATCATGTTTTAATTTTGATGTTTTGTGAAGTACTTTGTGATATCTATACTACAGAAATAAACTTCACTTACTCAGTAATACTAGTACCAATACCAGGACGAATATTAAACAGGTTAAAGGTCATCGGGGTCGTTATCTACAGTGAGGTCCAGACCCACCAGTGACATCACTCAAAGTGGGTGGAGTCTGTAGAAACAGGAAGTAGTCCTGAGACCAGATGAGGAGGGTAACCTGGACCCTGGAGCTCCTGGTGGTCTCTCGTCTTCTACATCCCTCCAGAGCCAGAGCCAGAGCCCCCACACTTCAAACACTCCAGCTGATCATGAGTGACGTCCTGATGCTCCACCTGGAGGGAAAGGTTCTGGACTAACGCTACGGTTCCGTCCCAGATGCTTACAGGTCCCGGTCTGTGCTGTCAGGCCCTGCTCTAAACCACGGACAGGTCCAGGACTTGGTGTGACATCACATGACTGGACCTGAATGTGAGTGAAACCAAGGAGACGGTGTTAATCTCCTCCAACGAGCAGAGAGACCCGGCTACAGCTCCACCACCACCATCATCTTCATCATCCTGTGGAGCTGGTGGAGGAGTAGAAGAACACGGGGACCACCGAAGTCCTCCTCCAACACAGAGGGTCTTCTCAGGGAGTGATGCTCTACCTCCTGAGGATAAACACTGGACTGATGTTCTATTACTCCTTCATAGAGTCTCATCATGTTCTCCATCACCTGCTGGTTCCACACCATGTGCTCCAGGATCACTGGACTCATAGAGAAGAACCCATCATCTCTCTGTGACCAGCAGACATCACATTCAGACCTCACACCCACCTCCCTCTGCCTCGGAGAGACAGCCCCCAACACCAGGACACAGAGGAGGAGGAGGAGGAGCTGTGAGTCTTCTCAACCCCCCCCCCCCCCTCTACTGACTCATTCCACGCTCTGGTCAGACGTTCCTGTTTCCATGTGGTCCTTACTACTGTAGATAACTGCTGCCTTAGAGGGGAAGTGCCTTCATACTGCGATCGAACACCAACAAAAACAAAACGGAGTCCAGATATCAAAACAGTCCATTCAGTCAGCTGATTGGTGGAAGAGCTTCCTCTCCACCAGGAGCGTCGGACACACAGGTCACATGGTACAAAGGTCACTGTGTTCAGGAGGAAGAATCAATCAGCTACCAACCATAGAGGCCTTTTCTGGCAGGGTTCACAATGGAGAGGTCGTTACAGGGACTTCCTCCTATGACCAGGTCAAACGGACCCCATTCCTGGATCTGAGAGAGACAACAGCACCACCCTGTGTTAGACTGAGGGATAACAGAAGACAGGTGTGTTTAACCTGGTTTTAATGGACTCCTGGAGGAGTTTCTGACCAGGTAGAAACCGTTTTCTTTTTAAGCTCTTTAAATGAAACTTTGGTCAACGATACTTTAAATTTTAAGTTGAGTTATTTGCATGAAGACAAGCTAGACTTCCTCTTCATTAGCTGAGTCATCCTGTGAATAAAAGGCTGAAGGAGTTTCCTCTAAAACAGGGTTAGGGTCCATCAGGAGCTCTAGACCTCTTAGTGAGACGTCTGCTCCAAAACAAGCTGCTCTAATTAAAGTGGGTGTATAGGAGCAACTACAGGGTTAACTCAGCCTCAGGAGAGAGGTACGCTCATCAGGCACATCAGAAAACTGGAACTGGTTTGGTTTAGATCAAAGCTGCTGCTCCAGTGTTTCAGCTGGACCCTGTTGGGGGGTACAGGAGAGGTGCAGCCGGGTTCTAGAGGACCAGATACCAGACCAGAGCTTGGTGTTCTGATCAACGTCTGAAGGGAGTCTCAACAGGGTGAAACAGGATTTCCTTACATTCTTCCTGGTGATGTTCCTGACATCGTGGACGTACTGGATTTTTCCTTCATGCCTGACCACACCCACTGAGATGGAGTCCTCACACACCTCTGACGCCACGTACTGGTCCACCTTGAAGCCCAGGTCCCTCAGAACCAGGTAGCCTAGAGCCACAAACACAACAAGTCAACAAACACCTGCGTCTCACTCTGTGAGTCCTGAAAGACTTTTCCATACTGATAATGTAAACTGTGTGATGATGTTCCAGTGTGTGACTGATGTGCTGCACAGCGCTTTGGGGAGTGGAGGACTCTAGAAGATCTACAGGACTATGTATACTGTAGAGTCAGGTCATGAGGTCATGAGGTTAGAGGACTTCTGAGGAAGACTACAGTGGTCGGTCGACACGTGTCAAGAAAAGGCCAGAAAGCGTCCGTCATCCCGACATGTCTGAGTGTGTGTTATGGTTACCAGTGGCGATGCCATCGAACAGGGAGAGGACTCTGATTGGTCTTCTCTGCTCTGCAGGGACTGCTGGGTACATTTGAGTTTTTTCCTTAAAAACAAAAAAAAAAGTTTTAAAGTCAGTAAAGATTTACCCATCATGCAGCATTCTTGTTCCTGCCATCACGTTGGCTGTTTGTCCATACGACAACGTTTAGGAACAAACACACTTCACACGTTTAAACGTAGTTTCTGAAATCGTCCACTAGAGCACTGACAGCATCCACTACCGTCTGGAGCCACTAGGGGACCTCACAACACGAAGAGAAACATCTCTGAGTAGGGTTGAAGCTCTTGATCAACTTCAGTTCTCATCAAAACAATCAAGTGTTGTGTACATGTACATATATATGGTGTGTGTCAGAGGGAAACTTCGTTCTGTCATGGTTTGACGCAGGAAACTCACAAACTCCTGTCCGTTGTCGTTAGCGAAGAATTCCTGCAGCTTCAGGCTCCAGTCGTGTCGTCGTTTGAGAACGCCGTACTGCAGCAGCGGCTGGCACATGTAGCAGCGCCAGGGGTCCTGGAACCGAGCGCTGTTAGACGCTCCCGGGTCAACCAGGATGTCCAAACAGTCCACACAGAAACATCTGTGAGAGCGGAGCAGAAGCGCTAGAGAGGACTCCAAATGTACCCACAATGCATCACAATCTGTACAGAGATACAGTCAGACCTGCAGCAGTTAGCGTTGCCACAGAGCAGAACTTCTCTCCCCCCACAGCAGACGGTGCAGTAGGACTGGTAACCATCATCATCATACATGTAGGACATCTCCAGGTACACGTCCTGAACACAGCACCCAATCAGCCCAGGGCAGAGATCAGCTGTTAGAACACGTTACGCTTCATTCTTTATTTAACATTTAGAACACATTTAGGTTCAAATATTTAGAAATGGATACATTTAACTGGATTCTGACCATATCTTTACTTGTTTAAACTGATTGTATTTTTACTGTCTACTTTAACGTACTGTGTGAATGTAAAGAGTCAGTGTGATGAGAAGCACTCTATAAAAATGCATTATTATTTGATGTGATTTCAACCTTTAAACCAATCTAAACATTACACTGGAGACGTGGCTTGTGCAGAAGACTCTGTGGTTAAATGTTCTGAGGAGCTCTGGGTTGAGTTGTAATGGTTGAAATCCAGAGCTGCTTTTCCTTAAACTCAACATGGCCACCATGACAAACACACAGGGACCCACATGTTGGTCGTTTGGAGTTTAAGGAAGGCCTAAAAACACTGAAACCTGCTGGTGGCAGGAACCTCAAAGGCTCTTCAGGAAATGACCAGCCATTATTATGGGATGCAGCCGACTGTGAAAAAGAAGTGTTTAGAGTCTCTACCTTGCATGTTTGGCACAAGCCTCCTTCAAACAGTGGGTGGAAGGTTGCTGCTCTCATCGTTCCACAAGAGAGACAGAGCTCTGTTGAAGCAGACACACAAATCAGAAGGTCCATCAAAACGGTAAAGAGAGGTCCAGTTAGAGCAATGCAGCATGGGAATCAAGAGTCTTCACCTTCAATAGTTAGCTTCTTCTGACGAACTTCATTCACCATTTGTTCTGACAAAAAAAGACACCAAAGACAAAAAATCTGAAGATTATCAAACAAGAACCTCAGTATTCAGAGCAAAACACCACGCCCCCTGATGGAGAGAACTAGTGAACATGATGGAGATAACTAGTGAACATGATGGAGTGAACTAGTGAACATGATGGAGTGAACTAGTGAACATGATGGAGTGAACTAGAGAACATGATGGAGTGAACTAGTGAACATGATGGAGAGAACTAGTGAACATGATGGAGTGAACTAGTGAACAAGATGGAGAGAACTAGTGAACATGATGGAGTGAACTAGTGAACAAGATGGAGAGAACTAGTGAACATGATGGAGTGAACTAGTGAACATGATGGAGTGAACTAGTGAACATGATGAGTGAACTAGTGAACATGATGGAGAGAACTAGTGAACATGATGGAGTGAACTAGTGAACATGATGGAGTGAACTAGTGAACATGATGGAGTGAACTAGTGAACATGATGGAGTGAACTAGTGAACATGATGGAGTGAACTAGTGAACATGATGGAGTGAACTAGTGAACATGATGGAGAGAACTAGTGAACATGATGGAGAGAACTAGTGAACATGATGGAGAGAACTAGTGAACATGATGGAGAGAACTAGTGAACATGATGGAGTGAACTAGTGAACATGATGGAGTGAACTAGTGAACAAGATGGAGTGAACTAGTGAACAAGATGGAGAGAACTAGTGAACATTATGAGTGAACTAGTGAACATGATGGAGTGAACTAGTGAACATGACGGCATGAACTAGTGAACATGATGGAGAGAACTAGTGAACATGATGGAGAGAACTAGTGAACATGATGGCGTGAACTAGTGAACATGATGGAGTGAACTAGTGAACATGATGGAGAGAACTAGTGAACATGATGGAGTGAACTAGTGAACATGATGAGTGAACTAGTGAACAAGATGGAGTGAACTAGTGAACATGATGGAGTGAACTAGTGAACAAGATGGAGTGAACTAGTGAACATGATGGAGAGAACTAGTGAACATGATGGAGAGAAATAATGAACATAATGGAGAGAACTAGTGAACATGATGGAGTGAACTAGTGAACATGATGGAGTGAACTAGTGAACATGATGGAGTGAACTAGTGAACATGACGGAGAGAACTAGTGAACATGATGGAGTGAACTAGTGAACATGATGGAGAGAACTAGTGAACATGATGGAGAGAAATAATGAACATAATGGAGAGAACTAGTGAACATGATGGAGTGAACTAGTGA
>SSNR01000312.1:369030-384740 GCA_006937965.1 Callopanchax toddi | reverse complement strand
CAGACCCTCAGACCTCCACCAGACCCTCAGACCTCCACCAGACCCTCAGACCTCCACCAGACCCTCTGACCTCCACCAGACCCTCTGACCTCCATCAGACCCTCAGACCTCCATCAGACCCTCAGACCTCCATCAGACCCTCAGACCTCCATCAGACCCACCAGGAAACATTTCCTCAGAGAATGAAAGGTTTGGACCGTTCTCTAAAACCAGAGAACCTGATTGGCTCCTAACGAGTCCACAGGGTGACGTCTTTGTCCATCTACCAGTGATATGCCGTGCTCCTGTTTACGGTTGTGTCTGCGAGGTTTGCTGTGAGCCTTTGCCTTCAGACCAGCCTGGTAGATGGTTCTTGGTCGAGGTCTCTGTCTCAGGCCCAACTTGTCCTGAAAACACAAACACTCAGCATCTCTTCAAGTTCCCCCAAGTGATGCTAGATGCGTCTCCAAGGCCGTACCTCGGTGTAAGAATCCCAGGTCCGATCCGCCTCCTCAGACCTCCTCCTGCTCCTCTTCCTGCTCCTCCTCAAACACGAGTTTCCATCTGGACCGACAAGAGGACAACAAGGAGTTCAGACTGTGAGCTGGTGTGATGGTAGCAGACCAGTTCTCTGATGGTCTCTGTAGAGACTCTGACCATCACTTAGAGAAGAACCAGAAACAACAAGCAGGAAATGAATCCAGCTGTTCTACATCATGTGACCCAGACCCACCGTGATGATGTCACTAATGTCACCTGAGAGCTCATCAGGTCATCAGGACCAGTCAGCTTGGCTTGGGATGAAACTGCTGCTGAATCGTTTTTACTCAAAGTGAAATGAGGGTGTTATTAGTCAGTACGCCCGCCCCCCCAATGTGTGTGTGTGTGTGTGTGTGTGTGTGTGTGTGTGTGTGGGGGGGGGGGGGTGCTGTAAGCACAGAGCAGCATCCACGACTGTAAGAGTGCCCCCAAGATCTGTGTTTGGGTCCAGATCAGACCAAAGCTACCATCAGCAAATGACTAGTGTAGGAACCAGATCAGTTCAGGGAACCAGATCAGCTCAGGGAACCAGATCAGCTCAGGGAACCAGATCAGTTCAGGGAACCAGATCAGTTCAGGGAACCAGATCAGTTCAGAGAACCAGATCAGTTCAGGGAACCAGATCAGTTCAAGGAACCAGATCAGCTCAGGGAACCAGATCAGGGAACCAGATCAGCTCAGGGAACCAGATCAGTTCAGGGAACCAGATCAGCTCAGAGAACCAGATCAGTTCAGGGAACCAGATCAGTTCAAGGAACCAGATCAGCTCAGGGAACCAGATCAGTTCAGGGAACCAGATCAGTTCAAGGAACCAGATCAGCTCAGGGAACCAGATCAGTTCAGGGAACCAGATCAGTTCAGAGAACCAGATCAGTTCAGGGAACCAGATCAGGGAACCAGATCAGCTCAGGGAACCAGATCAGCTCAGGGAACCAGATCAGTTCAGGGAACCAGATCAGTTCAGAGAACCAGATCAGTTCAGGGAACCAGATCAGGGAACCAGATCAGCTCAGGGAACCAGATCAGTTCAGGGAACCAGATCAGCTCAGAGAACCAGATCAGCTCAGGGAACCAGATCAGGGAACCAGATCAGTTCAGGGAACCAGATCAGTTCAGGGAACCAGATCAGCTCAGGGAACCAGATCAGTTCAGGGAACCAGATCAGCTCAGGGAACTAGATCAGTTCAGGGAACCAGATCAGCTCAGGGAACCAGATCAGCTCAGGGAACCAGATCAGCTCAGGGAACTAGATCAGTTCAGGGAACCAGATCAGCTCAGGGAACCAGATCAGCTCAGGGAACCAGATCAGCTCAAGGAACCAGATCAGCTCAGGGAACCAGATCAGCTCAGGGAACTAGATCAGTTCAGGGAACCAGATCAGCTCAGGGAACCAGATCAGCTCAAGGAGTCCCTGTCAGACCCTCTGTAGATCCTGTAGACTACCTGGTCTTCCCTTGCTGATGAACTCTGGTTTAAACAGGACCATCATGTCTCTCGTTCTGGTTTTCTCCATGTGGCTCTCAGCCCGTTACTAAGGGGTCCCAGAGCCACCACTTAGAACCACTACACTATGTTCTGGTGATTCAGGTCCTTCCCGTTCCAGCCTGACTCACCTGGACCTGGAGGATTCAGAGCCAACATTAAGACTAGGAGTTTATCCTGATACCTGATGCAGCGTCTCGGCTGGGTTTAGGGCTGGACGGAGACGGAGGTTCAGCCGCCGTCATCGGGCTGCTGTCATTGGTCAGCTCCACTCCACTGTCGTTCTCTGACGAGCTCTCTGCCGCCACAGCTGTGTCTCCATTACCTGCTGCCTGGAAACAGGTGGTGTTAGACCTCGTTCCATAGGAGGACTCAGGTCTGAGGTTGGTTTTATTTAGTTCTCATCTGGAGTTTGAGGTTTATTTCACTTATTTTACTTTTTTATTTATATTTCAGTGTTTCTTTTCAAAGCTTGTACACTTTTATTTTATTGAGTTTCTTTTCTGAAGGTGTTTATTTTCATGTACGGTATGTTCTGATTCATTGGGTCACTTCCTGCAGGCTGAACATGAACAGTTTTCTACACGGAGCTCCAGCTTCAGCTTCTCACTGTGAGCCACTAGGAAACTCTAGGATTGAAAAACCTCTCAGATCTACGTCACTCTGTGGTCTGGTCCATCATGGCTGACCCAGGCCGACCCAGGTTGACCCAGGTTGACCCAGGCCGACCCAGGTTGACCCAGGTTGACCCAGGCTGACCCAGGTTGACCCAGGTTGACCCAGGCTGACCCAGGCTGACCCAGGCTGACCCAGGTTGACCCAGGCCGACCCAGGCTGACCCAGGTTGACCCAGGCTGACCCAGGTTGACCCAGGCCTCAGGCCGACCCAGGCCGACCCAGGTTGACCCAGGCTGACCCAGGTTAACCCAGGCCGACCCAGGTTGACCCAGGCCTCAGGCTGTCAGTCCCCCTCCTCCTAACCTCATTCCTTTCATTGCAGTTCAGTTCATTTATCAACTGATTCATTTCTCTTCTAAAACCTTCTCATCCTGTCACTGATTATCTATAACTACATTAAAGGTGGGAAAGTATCTGATCCTCCACCTCCTCAGACCAGAGAGGTCTGTAGGTTCCATCCTGGGAACGTCTCAACTGTTACAGGATCTAAAGACAACAGCAGAACATCACAGGGTTTATAAAGAGTTAGAGATCAGTCTGTGACCTCCTACAGACCTGTTAGCTGGTCTCTAGAAGTCCTCCTGTCCTCCACTGTAGTTTGAACTGGTTCCCTGTATAAAGACACCTGTCCACACTCAACCAGTCAGACTCCACCCTCATCACCATGGAGACCAGAGAGCTGTCTGAGGACACCAGGGACTAAACTGTAGATCTACACAAGGCGGGGATGAGCTACAGGACACCAGGCTAACAGCTGGGTGGGACATTGTTAGTGTCCCTCAGACTGGAGCTCCATGAAGACCTGGTCCAGGACCTGAAGGGTCAGCCCAGAACTACAGGACAGGACCTGGTCCAGGACCTGAAGGGTCAGCCCAGAACTACAGGACAGGACCTGGTCCAGGACCTGAAGGGTCAGTCCAGAACTACAGGACAGGACCTGGTCCAGGACCTGAAGGGTCAGTCCAGAACTAGAGGACAGGACCTGGTCCAGGACCTGAAGGGTCAGTCCAGAACTAGAGGACAGGACCTGGTCCAGGACCTGAAGGGTCACCATTAGTAACACACTACACCATCATGGATTAAAGTCCTGCTGAAGCCAGGACATGTCCAGGTCCATCTGAAGTTCACCAGAGACCATCTGGATGGTCCAGAGGAGGTCTGGGAGACGGTCAGGAGGTCAGAGGAGACCAAGATAGAACTTCCTGGTAGAAACTCCACTTGCCGTGTTTGGAGGAAGAAGAATCCTGAGAACATCATCCAACCAGGAACTAACTCCAGCTGTGAGGCTGAAAGGCAGCTGAGGGTTAATGGAGCTCGTTGACCCTCCCTTAGTGGACCTGAAGTCTCAGTGGTCCTGAAGTCTCAGTGGACCTGCAGCCTCAGTGGACCTGAAGTCTCAGTGGACCTGAAGTCTCAGTGGACCTGCAGCCTCAGTGGACCTGAAGTCTCAATGGACCTGAAGTCTCAGTGGACCTGAAGTCTCAGTGGTCCTGAAGCCTCAGTGGTCCTGAAGCCTCAGTGGACCTGAAGTCTCAGTGGTCCTGAAGCCTCAGTGGACCTGAAGTCTCAGTGGTCCTGAAGCCTCAGTGGACCTGAAGTCTCAGTGGACCTGAAGTCTCAGTGGACCTGAAGTCTCAGTGGTCCTGAAGCCTCAGTGGTCCTGAAGCCTCAGTGGACCTGAAGTCTCAGTGGTCCTGAAGCCTCAGTGGACCTGAAGTCTCAGTGGACCTGCAGGACCACAGACCAGCTTCACTCACTCCTGTAATATGAAGTGTTTTGCCCCCCATCCTCCTCTGACCTCATCAGCTGGCCAGCAGGTCCACCAGTCCTCTCTGTTCACACTGACCTGAGGCACTAGGAGACCCAGAAGATCTCTGAGGAGGCTCTTTGTTGACTCTGTGTTCAACCCAATCATAGCAGACATGCTGCTGGTCCTGGTCTCCTGGATCAAATGCTTCCTGACAGAATGAAGAGTCTAGACTGGCCCCTCCCCCTGTTCTTCTGGAACCAGTGCAGTCCTTTAGGGTCCTGGTCCTCCATGTTTCAGAGGATCTCACCTGGTCAGTGACGAGCTCCACGGAGGCGGTTCCTCAGAGATCTCAGGTGGAGGAACACGGAGAGGAAGCTGCTGATGAGATCTACCATCGTCTGACTGTTGAGTCAGAGTCTCATCCATGACCAGAGGCCTCCTGGTTAGTTACCAGTAAACGTTACTGACTAAAATGACACCAGTTACAGACTGGTTCACAGATAGTCCAGTTACATTTCTATGACATGCACGTGCACTAACGTGCATGTGTGCACTAAATGTGCTTCATGCCTGAAACAGCAGAAACATCCACCCTGAGGCTGAGAGAGCGGAGAGAGACGGACTTCCTGTTTCACAGAAGGAACATCACTCAGTCTGTCTGAGCTTCCTGTTGAGACGCGACACCTCCTGACCTTTGACCCGACACCTCCTGACCTTTGACCCGACACCTGACCTTTGACCCGACACCTCCTGACCTTTGACCCGACACCTCCTGACCTTTGACCCGACACCTCCTGACCTTTGACCTGACACCTGATCACCACACAACGGGTTTTATAAAACACAATCGGGGTCATTCTGATAGAGTTCCATCAGTTACTGATCTACAGTGATGACATCATCATCATCATCATCCCCTTGTCTCCTCTCTCTTCATCGTCCATGTTCTGTGAATCATAAAGTTTTTAGAAGTTCTTCTCATCAGAAGGAGGTAGTTCTCCACGTTAGAGGAGAGTCAGGATCACTGAGTTGGTACTGACTAGTTCCTGGATTCATGTCTGATAGTGTGGGACTTCCCTGTCCTCTGGACGTCTCCCTCTGAGACGCCTTCATCAGACTGATCCTGGTTAAATAAAGGTTTTGACTGACTGGTGAAGAAAGTATGAAAAATGAGAGAATGTAGAGAAACATAAAGAACAGGATAACTGACTCAGTGTTTAAACAAAGAGCTTTATGGGTAGTTTATGACTCACCCCATCAGTGTTGTGCCACAACCTGGTTGCTAAGCAACAACAGTAGGAGTGGCATCAAAGTAGCGGTGAAGCTTTTTGCAGGTCCGAACTGTTTCCAGACCAGAACTATCCTGTTCTCTTCCCTCGGATCATAAAGAGACTTTAGGAGAAGTCATGAGTTCTGAGACTGGAGCATGGCGTGACACAGAGACCCCAGGCCGTTCTAGTGCTCAGCTGTGAAGAGGAGGAACACCGTGGAGCTCCTGATAGAGAGAAGAGACAGAGACAGGAAGGAAAGGACAGACGGGAGGGGGGGGGTGCTAATCTCAGATTGGTGAAAAAGAGGAAGAAGTGTAACGGATGGTTTCTGAGACAGCAGGTGAGCAGACAGACTAACCGTCTACCTGCTGTAGACCTGGACCAGCTGTAGCATCCTGTCTGAATCCTGATGTAACCAGTGAGGATGAGGAGCTGCTTCCTCCCTGAACTCTTCTAAAGCGATGAACCTGCTGGTCTCACAGGAGGACGTGTCACTGACTCGGGTCTGAGACCTGCTGACAGAGTTAGGTCAACAGGATTCTGAACCTGGAGGTGTGTTGGGATGAATTAGAGATCAGATCTAAAGAGTGGGACTCAGACTGACTTAATGGGATTAACCCTTAGATCGATCAACCAGTCAGTGCGCTCATCCAGCCCCTGGCTCAGCCAATCAGGGAGGACTAAGGCCTGTTTATACTTCTGACACCACGTTTGTGCTCACACGTGTTGACGGAGATGTTTTAGATTTAGACTTCTCCGTCGGTGTTGTGAAGCAGTTCCTCACCAGTTTTATTTACATAGCGCCTCTCTTAACACTCACCTCTCTAATCTGTACAGGTTGATTGATGTCGTTTTATGAGTTGATGTCTGATTTTACTCATAAACATTGCAGTCATTTAAATGATTTTGCGTGTGGTTTTTATCCTTTTATTCATCTTTTATCTTTGTTTTTACCTGTTTTATGAAGTGTATTTTTATTATGTGCAGCATTTGGGTTGATTGAGTAACAACAGGTGTGTTTTGCTCCTGGTTTTATTATTTTTAACCTTAATTGATTTTATCTGCGTTTTGATGTCATTGTCTTTTATCCTGTACAGCTCTTTGGGTTGGTGAGCAACAGGAAGTGTGCTTTAGAAATAAAGTTGACCTTCAAGATAGGAATCACAAGGTGCTTTACAGAAAAAATGTAATTTAAATTAAAAAGCAAACAATATAACAACAATAAGGCAGATGAGACAGACAGCAGAGGGCGGATAACCTTCCTGCAGTAACGTCTCTAGTCCGTAGATATATAAAGGTAGATGAATCATCCGGGGTTCAACAAGCGTAGCTACACGGCGGCCATCTTACCACAGCCAGCTGACGTTCTGCTCTCTACGGCAGCAGATGGAAGGTGAGCATCAGCTGAACTAAAACACTCTGAACTCGATGAAAAATGAATGGATTTACAAACAGGTTACTTTCTTACAAACCTTATTATGTATAGACTTTAGATTTGATTCTTTTACAATTTATGAATTTCCCGACCATTATCGTTATATTTTGATATATATTCACAGCCACGTCTCTGACGTTTATAAAACTGCAAACCGTTTGAAAATCGGTTAAAAATTGATCAAGTTAGAGGTATTTATCAGTACATGCTCCATTGACACCAATGTAAGAAATGGGGCAGCTGTACGAAGTAAGATGGCCGCTGGCGTAGGGACGTCAGGGTCCATTGACGAACAGCGCGGGTGAGACATCTAGTCTAGATATCTATGCTCTAGTCGACCAGAGGTTGTTTACTTCAGCTCAGTAACGTACGGAGCCCGTCTCATGACATGGTGGAAAATAAATAAATTGTGGCCACGAAGTAACTATAACGTGCGCACGAATTAATATTTCGTTCCCACGAAATATTAATTCGTGCGCACGAAATAGCTTTTTGTGGGAACAAATTACTATATCGTGGGAACAGTATAACTATTTCGTGGACACAATTTACTTATTTTTCCACCATGTCATGAGACGGGCTCCGTAGTAATGGCCGACAGAGAGACGACTGACCTCGAGGAACAAAGAATGTTGTTAAAGAGTATTAAAGGGAGTGAAGGAGACAGTGAATGTCCGTCCGCTGGACCGGACAGGAGGACGAGGCTCCACCTGTGAAATCTAATGTGGTGTAGGACGAGGGTCCACTGACCAACGTACAGGTTCCAGCAGGTCTGGGACTGGATCTGTTGGTCTGACACGATCACTTAATGAATTTACATGAAAACTCCTCCAGATGTCGGCTTTCCTCAGAAAAATGAGACTCATTACAGATCAGAATTAATTAACCACTCAGTTTTTAATCTCATGACAGAACTAAATACCACTTTATTAGGTACACCCTGCTAGTACCGGGTTGGACCACCTTTTGCCTTCAGAACTACCTTAATCCTTCATGGCAGAGAGTCAAGCTGCCAGTGAGTGTCATCTATACACAGTATCTCTATGTGACCTATCCCTGAGGAGCAAAGTGTGTGTGTGTGTGTGTGTGTGTGTGTGTGTGTGTGTGTGTGTGTGTGTGTGTGTGTGTGGTGATGTCAGACTCACTGTGGCGGTCACACTGTCGCTCTCCTCCAACATGGCAGCAGAGTGTTTGTTGGAAGGCTTTGAAGTGGTGGTAGACTGGTCCAGTAGCTGTCCTCACTCAGACCTGGATCAACAAAAATCAGACCAAGGTAAAGACTCAGAGGAAAACCAGTTCTCTGACGACCTAAGACTGTCAGGAGGACACGAGACACTGCTTCCTCTTGGGTTGAGTCCTGTGTAGGATCTGTTGTCCCGTGTCTGGACTTTCAGCCCACCATCAGGCTGCAGGTCTCGAAAAGAACCCAGACGTGAACCTTGATGGGTCTGATGGTTTGTCAGAAAAATATTTACTTAATGTTGCAGCAGGTATCAATCAGCGAGAGCCTACTACACAGAAAAAGATACTAAAGTTACACATGGTCAGTTTAAATCTGAAGGAATACATCTGAGTGACCTGTAAGGCCCACTCACTCACAGACCACTAGAAGGTCCTTCCTGTCCATATCAGACCACTAGAAGATCCTTCCTGTCCATCACAGACCACTAGAAGGTCCTTCCTGTCCATCACAGACCACTAGAAGATCCTTCCTGTCCATCACAGACCACTAGAAGATCCTTCCTGTCCATCACAGACCACTAGAAGATCCTTCCTGTCCATCACAGACCACTAGAAGATCCTTCCTGTCCATCACAGACCACTAGAAGGTCCTTCCTGTCCATCACAGACCACTAGAAGATCCTTCCTGTCCATCACAGACCACTAGAAGATCCTTCCTGTCCATCACAGACCACTAGAAGGTCCTTCCTGTTAGAACATCCTACAGATTTGATGAAGAAACGTTAAGCTAGGGGTTGGCGGTATAAACTCTATAAATGTGGCAGACGGTAGAGATGTTGACTCTGTCCTACTGCGGTAGAGCACATTGATGAATTACAGGTGGAGACTGGGACTTAAAGCAGGTTCTAACAGACCTGTTCCATCAGAAATATGTCATAGATCAAATGTGGGACAATTGTCATCTTCTTTAAGAATTGTTGTCATTTGGGAATGAGATAGCATACAAGTCTGAATTGAGATCTTGATTTTTTAACGATTAATTGTGCAGACCTACCACATATATACCATTACCTCACATGCTCATAAGTACACAGCGGTACAGGTTATAGGTCACATCGTCCAGCTCTACTTAAAGGAGTCATTAACATCTAGTTTCCCTCTGGGGTTCATGAAGTGGTTTGACTTGAGTTGATCAGATAGCAGCAGAGGACGACATTAACTCCTCCAGTTCTCCATCAGAGCACATCTGACAAGCCCTCACAAAACTCAGGTAGACGGATACAGTGTGTGTGTGTGTGTGTGTGTGTGTGTGTGTGTGTGTGAGGGTTTAAGTACAACACGTTAAAGAACATAAGGGAAGATGAATGTGTTTGTACACGTTGAATAAATGCAATGCTACTCTTCATGACTGCATTCTTCTGTGCCTTCATGCTGGTGTCCATGACTGACTGTCTTCAAGTGTCTGGAAGTGTGAGGACACTATATCTGTGTGTGTAGATCTAGGTTTGAGTTTCACAAGGTAACAGGTCAATATCTTATTCAGACAAGTCTGCACAGAGACCAGGAGGGCTGACGCTCTGAGGTGGAAACGAGCCTCACACACAGCAATGTGATGTGTGCTTTGTCACGAGGAGCAACAGGATTAAAGGTCTAGGAGTCGTCATAGCAGGATGACATCGTCTGACCTGTTGTTACATAAATCAGCTCTACTGGTCGCCTCACATCTATCAACGCTTTAATGGATAACTTTAAAGAGAAGAGTCACAAAGAGCTGGCAGACGTGTTGATGCAGGGTTTGTTGTTGGTCGAAGACACACCTGTAGAGAGACGATGGTGACCCTGGAACGGTCAGGACGCACGCTGAAACCTCATCAGGACACGGACTGAACCGCACAGCAACCATGAGGAACTCAAAGAATTCTAAATAAAATTAAAAAGTTAAACACGACAGAGAGACGGGTCGCTGAGCTAACTCAGGAATCATCCAACAGAGAGCTAACCTAAACAGATCCATCTGATTGGTCAAATACTGCAGGCTTCCATGTAAATACCAGTGCATTAGCTCACAGATATATGGAAACATCTGGAGCCACGTGTCTGAGGTGTTCAGTGACAGGCCTGTGGCCTATGGTGATGACTTTCTGATTTACTTTAGAGTTGATGTGAACTGGTCAGGTGTAAATCCTCCCCACGGTGGACCAGCTCCTTACCCTCACTTGGCTGATGGGGGGGGGGGGGTCATGGGAGTCTGACCAACCAGTCCACTTGTGTTTAGTGGAGAAGGCTTATGACCGTGTCCTGCTGAGGTGTAACCAAGTCCCTGCTTTGCAAGTCACAAGTAAGTCTCAAGTCTTTCCAGTCAAGTCGCAAGTAAACACAACAAGTCCAAGTCGAGTCCAAAGTCAATGATGTGGAAGTTCAAGAAACGTCACGATATTTCTCGTTGAGATAACTTCGATCTCGCGAGCCCTCATGACCGGATTATGTCATTATTTGCGTTTGGGCAAGCGAGTGAAAACGTCGCTCCTAAAGCGAAAGTGAAGCTTCCTCTCAGCTGATGAGGCTGCGTTCATATCATTGTAAATGCAGCGCTCAGAAAATCAAGAGAAACGCCGCCTGGAAAAGAACAGCTGGGAGCCTGATGTGTGTCTCAGAGCAGAAAGACGTGGACTCTACCCTGTTACACCTACTGCCTGAATGAAAGGACAGACAGACACGAGGACAGAGGAGACAAGGAGACAGAGACAGCTGTGTGCATCTGAAAACAGTCTATATGAAACTCTGTATTATCACTGTTAAACAGTTTTATTATAGAAAAGAAAAGATTTTACAGTTTAGAGCCCTGTAGTTTTACTGTCTAAACACATAGTTATACTATATTAAATGTTGTTTTAGGTGTAGGTTTAATATCATGGCTAAACAGTTCAAACCTCTCCTCTTCAGCTGAAATCAAAATGTTTTTCTTTGGTGAGACAGAAGAGGAGGAGAGAGACAGGAAAAAAACATTTTCACCAATGGTTTGATCTTTGAAAAGTTCTTGAAAATGTGATTAAAATCTCATCTTACACCCCTACTGATAAGATTCAAGAAATCAGAAAAAGAAAGAAAGTCATCAGTAGAGTTTGTGGAAAAACTTCTAAATGTGTGGAATAAAAGAGTTTTTTATTTTTTGTTTCTTAAATTTGATCTTTGCAGTTTTCTTGAAACTATTATTAAATATAATCTCGTCTCCTGAACTCAAGTCTCGTGAGTTTTGGGTCTCGTTACACCCCTAGATGTTCTAGCTTCATGTTCCTCAGGAACGTCTCAACCTGAACGTTTCAGGTCTAAATGTCTGATGGATCCTCCATTGTGGACACCTGTCCCTCAGATGGACGCCTGTCCCTCAGATGGACTCCTGTCCCTCAGATGGACTCCTGTCCCTCAGATGGACGCCTGTCCCTCAGGTGGACTCCTGTCCCTCAGATGGACGCCTGTCCCTCAGGTGGACGCCTGTCCCTCAGGTGGACTCCTGTCCCTCAGATGGACTCCTGTCCCTCAGATGGACTCCTGTCTCTCAGATGGACGCCTGTCCCTCAGGTGGACTCCTGTCCCTCAGGTGGACTCCTGTCCCTCAGGTGGACTCCTGTCCCTCAGATGGACGCCTGTCCCTCAGGTGGACTCCTGTCTCTCAGATGGATGCCTGTCCCTCAGGTGGACTCCTGTCCCTCAGGTGGACTCCTGTCCCTCAGGTGGACTCCTGTCCCTCAGGTGGACTCCTGTCCCTCAGATGGACTCCTGTCCCTCAGGTGGACTCCTGTCCCTCAGATGGACTCCTGTCCCTCAGATGGACGCCTGTCCCTCAGGTGGACTCCTGTCCCTCAGATGGACTCCTGTCCCTCAGATGGACTCCTGTCTCTCAGATGGACGCCTGTTCCTCAGGTGGACCCCTGTTACTACTACTAATACTCAGAACAATGTCCAGTTTTTCGGTCGCTCGTCTCATGAAGTGAAACTCATTTATCCTACAGGTCCATCACAGAGTGAAATCATTCAGGTCTTTATTTCTTCTCACTTTGATGGAGAATGAAAACCTGAATATTGTGAATTCATGGAGTCGCCTGATTCTCTGAGAGGGAACAGGATCATCAGGGTTCTCTCTCAGGCTGTCAGGATCTCATTCAAGCATCTTCAAAGTGAGTTTCAAGATTTTACAGCACTTTATGCACACACACACACACACACACACACACACACACACACACACACACACACACACACACACACACACACACACACACTAATATAAGCTGAGAATGTGTGGACGCTGTGTGTTTGTCTGCTCTAGGACTCAGCTGTACTGAACTGTGAATCCTGTTCTAAAATAATTATTTAAACTGCGTTTCATTAAAAATAAATAAATGTCCAGATATTAAAATCTCCTCCAGTTACGGTTTCTAACACTTCACATCTCCTCATGGTGAGTTCAGGAACTGAAAAACAAGTAGGATTTTTGTGTTTCCGACCAGCTGCTCGTCCCTTCAGACCACTAGCCTGGTGCCTCTCTAACTTCTACACCACACACCAGGTTTGAACCCCCTGATTACTAGAACCCTCACCGACCCACATCTACCTTTTATTAATACTCGTTGTATGGAAGTTACAGGATTCACCAGATCTAGATTTCAGGTCTGAAACCAGTTTCTGGTGGTCCAGCTGAGACCTCCTGATCTGACTGATCTCAAACATCCTTAAAGAACCGACGGCTTTGGAAGGAGAACTTTTCTCCTCCCTTTGCACTGATGGTGAGTTCATGAACGGTAAATAGAAATGGGATTTTTGAGTTTTGGAGTATGTGATCACAGATTGGTGCTGAACTATGACCCATACTGGGAACCAGCCCCTGTAGGAACCTGGTCATGTGATGGTGGCTGAAGAGAAACGTCTGAATTAAAGCAGAGGAGAAAGGATGAATGAGGCCCATGGAGGGGGAGCAGAGGACTGGGGGGGGGGGGGGGGAGATCAAAGCTGGTCAGAGATTAGAGGCCACTGTTCACTCCCTGAAGAGTGTGTGTGACGGGGTGGGGGTGGGGGGGCTCCTTGGGGCCGTCTCCTGGGTTACATTCCTGGTCCACCATGATCAGATTGTGATCCTCCTGCTTTCAGGCTAAAACCTCTTACTCATCATTTCCCGTTTTCCATTCAACCGGCCCGTCCATCAGTGGTTTGATGGAGCGGACGAGTGTCAGAAGACCTGGGGTCAGAAGACCTGGGGTCAGAAGACCTGGGTCAGAAGACCTGGGTCAGAAGACCTGGGGTCAGAAGACCTGGGGTCAAAAGACCTGGGTCAGAAGACCTGGTGTCAAAAGACCTGGGTCAGAAGACCTGGTGTCAAAAGACCTGGGTTAGAAGACCTGGGGTCATAAGACCTGGATCAGAAGACCTGGGGTCAGAAGACCTGGGGTCAGAAGACCTGGGTCAGAAGACCTGGGGTCAGAAGACCTGGGGTCAAAAGACCTGGGGTCAGAAGACCTGGGGTCAAAAGACCTGGGTCAGAAGACCTGGGGTCAAAAGACCTGGGTCAGAAGACCTGGGTCAGAAGACCTGGGGTCAGAAGACCTGGGGTCAGAAGACCTGGGTCAGAGGACCTGGGGTCAGAGGACCTGGGGTCAGAAGACCTGGGTCAGAAGACCTGGGGTCAAAAGACCTGGGGTCAGAAGACCTGGGTCAGAAGACCTGGGGTCAGAAGACCTGGGGTCAAAAGACCTGGGTCAGAAGACCTGGTGTCAAAAGACCTGGGTCAGAAGACCTGGTGTCAAAAGACCTGGGTTAGAAGACCTGGGGTCATAAGACCTGGATCAGAAGACCTGGGGTCAGAAGACCTGGATCAGAAGACCTGGGTAAGAAGACCTGGGTCAGAAGACCTGGGGTCAGAAGACCTGGGTCAGAAGACCTGGGGTCAGAAGACCTGGGGTCAAAAGACCTGGGGTCAGAAGACCTGGGGTCAAAAGACCTGGGGTCAGAAGACCTGGGTCAGAAGACCTGGGTCAGAGGACCTGGGGTCAGAAGACCTGGGGTCAGAAGACCTGGGTCAGAGGACCTGGGGTCAGAAGACCTGGGGTCAAAAGACCTGGGGTCAGAAGACCTGGGTCAAAAGACCTGGGGTCAGAAGACCTGGGTCAGAAGACCTGGGTCAGAAGACCTGGGTCAGAGGACCTGGGGTCAGAAGACCTGGGGTCAGAAGACCTGGGTCAGAGGACCTGGGGTCAGAGGACCTGGGGTCAGAAGACCTGGGTCAGAAGACCTGGGGTCAAAAGACCTGGGGTCAGAAGACCTGGGACAGAAGACCTGGGGTCAGAAGACCTGGGTCAGAAGACCTGGGGTCAGAAGACCTGGGTCAGAAGACCTGGGGTCAGAAGACCTGGGTACGAAGACCTGGGTCAGAAGACCTGGGGTCAGAAGACCTGGGGTCAGAAGACCTGGGTCAGAAGACCTGGGGTCAGAAGACCAGGGTCAGAAAACCTGGGTATGAAGACCTGGGTAAGAAGACCTGGGGCAGAAGACCTGGGGTCAGAAGACCTGGGTCAGAAGACCTGGGGTCAGAAGACCTGGGTCAGAAGACCTGGGGTCAGAAGACCTGGGTCAGAAGACCTGGGACAGAAGACCTGGGGTCAGAAGACCTGGGGTCAGAAGACCTGGGTCAGAAGACCTAGGGTCAGAAGACCAGGGTCAGAAGACCTGGGTATGAAGACCTGGGTACGAAGACCTGGGTCAGAAGACCTGGGGTCAGAAGACCTGGGTCAGAAGACCTGGGTACGAAGAGCTGGGTCAGAAGACCTGGGTCAGAAGACCTGGGGTCAGAAGACCTGGGTCAGAAGACCTGGGTAAGAAGACCTGGGTCAAAAGACCTGGGGTCAGAAGACCTGGGTCAGAAGACCTGGGGTCAGAAGACCTGAGTCAGAAGACCTGGGTCAGAAGACCTGGGTCAAAAGACCTGGGGTCAGAAGACCTGGGTAGGAAGACCTGGGTAAGAAGACCTGGGTCAGAAGACCTGGGGTCAGAAGACCTGGGTCAGAGGACCTGGGGTCAGAAGACCTGGGTCAAAAGACCTGGGGTCAGAAGACCTGGGTACGAAGACCTGGGTCAGAAGACCTGGGTCAGAAGACCTGGGGTCAGAAGACCTGGGTCAGAAGACCTGGGTAAGAAGACCTGGGTCAAAAGACCTGGGGTCAGAAGACCTGGGTCAGAAGACCTGGGGTCAGAAGACCTGGGTACGAAGACCTGGGTCAGAAGACCTGGGTCAGACGACCTGGGTCAGAAGACCTGGGTCAGAAGACCTGGGGTCAGAAGACCAGGGGTCAGAAGACCTGGGGTCAAAAGACCTGGGGTCAGAAGACCTGGGTCAAAAGACCTG
>SSNR01000312.1:325560-346577 GCA_006937965.1 Callopanchax toddi | reverse complement strand
GTATTGTGTCTTTTTGTTGTTGTCTTTTTGTTGTCGTATTGTGTCTTTTTGTTGTTGTCTTTTTGTTGTCGTATTGTGTCTTGTTGTTGTTGTCTTTTTGTTGTTGTTTCTTTTTGTTGTTGTCTTTTTGTTGTCGTATTGTGTCTTTTTGTTTTTGCCTTTTTGTTGTCGTGTTGTGACTTTTTGTTGTTGCCTTTTTGTTGTCGTGTTGTGACTTTTTGTTGTCGTGTTGTGACTTTTTGTTGTTGTGTTGTGTCTTTTTGTTGTTGTCTTTTTGTTGTCGTGTTGTGACTTTTAGTTCTCGTATTGTGTCTTTTTGTTGTTGCCTTTTTGTTGTCGTGTTGTGACTTTTTGTTGTCTTGTTGTGACTTTTTGTTGTTGCCGTTTTGTTGTTGTGACTTTTTGTTGTCGTATTGTGTCTTTTTGTTGTTGTCTTTTTGTTGTCGTATTGTGTCTTTTTGTTGTTGTCTTTTTGTTGTCGTATTGTGTCTTTTTGTTGTTGTCTTTTTGTTGTCGTATTGTGTCTTTTTGTTGTCATGTTGTTGTCTTTTTGTTGTCGTATTGTCTTTTTGTTGTTGTCTTTTTGTTGTCGTGTTGTGACTTTTTGTTGTTGTCTTTTTGTTGTCGTGTTGTGTCTTTTTGTTGTCATGTTGTTGTCTTTTTGTTGTCGTATTGTGTCTTTTTGTTGTCGTATTGTGTCTTTTTGTTGTTGTCTTTTTGTTGTCGTATTGTCTTTTTGTTGTTGTCTTTTTGTTGTCGTGTTGTGTCTTTTTGTTGTTGTATTTTTGTTGTCGTATTGTGTCTTTTTGTTGTCATGTTGTTGTCTTTTTGTTGTCGTATTGTGTCTTTTTGTTGTCATGTTGTTGTCTTTTTGTTGTCGTATTGTGTCTTTTTGTTGTTGTCTTTTTTTGTCATATTGTGTCTTTTTGTTATTGTCTTTTTGTTGTCGTATTGTATCTTTTTGTTGTCATGTTGTTGTCTTTTTGTTGTCGTATTGTGTCTTTTTGTTGTTGTCTTTTTGTTGTCGTATTGTGTCTTTTTGTTGTTGTCTTTTTGTTGTCGTGTTGTGTCTTTTTGTTGTTGTCTTTTTGTTGTCGTATTGTGTCTTTTTGTTGTCATGTTGTTGTCTTTTTGTTGTCGTATTGTGTCTTTTTGTTGTCATGTTGTTGTCTTTTTGTTGTCGTATTGTGTCTTTTTGTTGTTGTCTTTTTTTGTCATATTGTGTCTTTTTGTTGTTGTCTTTTTGTTGTCGTATTGTGTCTTTTTGTTGTTGTCTTTTTGTTGTCGTATTGTGTCTTTTTGTTGTTGTCTTTTTGTTGTCGTATTGTGTCTTTTTGTTGTTGTCTTTTTGTTGTCGTGTTGTGTCTTTTTGTTGTTGTCTTTTTGTTGTCGTATTGTGTCTTTTTGTTGTCATGTTGTTGTCTTTTTGTTGTCGTATTGTGTCTTTTTGTTGTCATGTTGTTGTCTTTTTGTTGTCGTATTGTGTCTTTTTGTTGTTGTCTTTTTTTGTCATATTGTGTCTTTTTGTTATTGTCTTTTTGTTGTCGTATTGTATCTTTTTGTTGTCATGTTGTTGTCTTTTTGTTGTCGTATTGTGTCTTTTTGTTGTTGTCTTTTTGTTGTTGTATTGTGTCTTTTTGTTGTTGTCTTTTTGTTGTTGTGTCTTTTTGTTTTTGCCTTTTTGTTGTCATGTTGTGTCTTTTTGTTGTTGCCTTTTTGTTGTCGTGTTGTGACTTTTTGTTGTTGTCTTTTTGTTGTTGTGTTGTCTTTTTGTTGTCGTGTTGTGACTTTTTGTTGTCATGTTGTGTCTTTTTGTTGTCATGTTGTGTCTTTTTGTTGTTGCCTTTTTGTTGTCGTGTTGTGTCTTTTTGTTGTAGCGTTTTTGTTGTCATGTTGTGTCTTTTTGTTGTCATGTTGTGTCTTTTTGTTGTTGCCTTTTTGTTGTCGTGTTGTGATTTTTTGTTGTCGTGTTGTGACTTTTTGTTGTTGTCTTTTTGTTGTCGTATTGTGTCTTTTTGTTGTTGTCTTTTTGTTGTTGTGTTGTGTCTTTTTGTTGTCGTGTTGTGACTTTTTGTTGTTGTGTTGTGTCTTTTTGTTGTTGCCTTTTTGTTTTTGTGTTGTGACTTTTTGTTGTCGTATTGTGACTTTTTGTTTTTGTCTTTTTGTTGTTGTGTTGTTGTCTTTTTGCTGTTGTCTTTTTGTTGTCGTATTGTGTCTTTTTGTTGTTGTCTTTTTGTTGTTGTCTTTTTGTTGTCATATTGTGTCTTTTTGTTGTTGTCTTTTTGTTGTCGTATTGTGTCTTTTTGTTGTCATGTTGTTGTCTTTTTGTTGTCGTATTGTGTCTTTTGTTGTTGTCCTTTTGTTGTTATATTGTGTCTTTTTGTTGTCATGTTGTTGTCTTTTTGTTGTCGTATTGTGTCTTTTTGTTGTCATGTTGTTGTCTTTTTGTTGTCGTATTGTGTCTTTTTGTTGTCATGTTGTTGTCTTTATGTTGTCGTATTGTATCTTTTTGTTGTTGTCTTTTTTTTGTCATATTGTGTCTTTTTGTTGTTGTCTTTTTGTTGTTGTATTGTGTCTTTTTGTTCACATGTTGTTGTCTTTTTGTTGTCGTATTATGTCTTTTTGTTGTCATGTTGTTGTCTTTTTGTTGTCGTATTGTGTCTTTTTGTTGTTGTCTTTTTTTGTCATATTGTGTCTTTTTGTTGTTGTCTTTTTGTTGTCGTATTGTATCTTTTTGTTGTCATGTTGTTGTCTTTTTGTTGTCGTATTGTGTCTTTTTGTTGTTGTCTTTTTGTTGTTGTGTTGTGTCTTTTTGTTGTCGTATTGTGTCTTTTTGTTGTTGTCTTTTTGTTGTTGTGTCTTGTTGTTGTTGTCTTGTTGTTGTCATGTTGTGTCTTTTTGTTGTTGCCTTTTTGTTGTTGTGTCTTTTTGTTGTTGTGTTGTGTCTTTTTGTTGTTGTCTATTTGTTGTTGTGTTGTGTCTTTTTGTTGTTGTCTATTTGTTGTTGTGTCTTTTTGTTGTCATATTGTGTCTTTTTGTTGTTGTGTTGTGTCTTTTTGTTGTTGTGTTGTGTCTTTTTGTTGTTGTCTTTTTGTTGTCGTATTGTGTCTTTTTGTTGTTGTCTTTTTGTTGTTGTTTCTTTTTGTTGTTGTCTTTTTGTTGTCGTATTGTGACTTTTTGTTGTTGCCTTTTTGTTGTCGTGTTGTGACTTTTTGTTGTTGCCTTTTTGTTGTCGTGTTGTGTCTTTTTGTTGTTGCCCTTTTGTTGTCGTGTTGTGACTTTTTGTTGTTGTGTCTTTTTGTTGTTGTCTTTTTGTTGTCGTGTTGTGACTTTTTGTTGTTGCCTTTTTGTTGTCGTGTTGTGACTTGTTGTTGTGTTGTGTCTTTTTGTTGTTGTGTTGTGTCTTTTTGTTGTTGTCTTTTTGTTGTCGTATTGTGTCTTTTTGTTGTTGTCTTTTTGTTGTCGTGTTGTGACTTTTTGTTGTTGTCTTTTTGTTGTCGTATTGTGTCTTTTTGTTGTTGTCTTTTTGTTGTTGTGTTGTGTCTTTTTGTTGTCGTATTGTGTCTTTTTGTTGTCGTGTTGTGTCTTTTTGTTGTCATATTGTGTCTTTTTGTTGTTGTCTTTTTGTTGTCGTATTGTGTCTTTTTGTTGTTGTCTTTTTGTTGTCGTATTGTGTCTTTTTGTTGTCGTGTTGTGACTTTTTGTTGTTGTGTTGTGTCTTTTTGTTGTTGTCTTTTTGTTGTCGTGTTGTGACTTTTAGTTCTCGTATTGTGTCTTTTTGTTGTTGTCTTTTTGTTGTCGTATTGTGTCTTTTTGTTGTTGTCTTTTTGTTGTCGTATTGTGTCTTTTTGTTGTTGTCTTTTTGTTGTCTTGTTGTGTCTTTTTGTTGTCATATTGTGTCTTTTTGTTGTTGCCTTTTTGTTGTCGTGTTGTGACTTTTTGTTGTCGTATTGTGACTTTTTGTTGTTGCCTTTTTGTTGTCGTGTTGTGACTTTTTGTTGTCGTGTTGTGACTTTTTGTTGTTGTGTTGTGTCTTTTTGTTGTTGTGTTGTCTTTTTGTTGTCGTGTTTTGACTTTTTGTTGTCGTGTTGTGTCTTTTTGTGGTTGTCTTTTAGTTGTCGTGTTGTGACTTTTTGTTGTTGTGTCTTTTTGTTGTTGTCTTTTTGTTGTCGTGTTGTGACTTTTTGTTGTTGCCTTTTTGTTGTCGTGTTGTGACTTTTTGTTGTTGTCTTTTTGTTGTTGTGTTGTGTCTTTTTGTTGTTGTCTTTTTGTTGTCGTATTGTGTCTTTTTGTTGTTGCCTTTTTGTTGTCGTGTTGTGACTTTTTGTTGTCGTGTTGTGACTTTTTGTTGTCATGTTGTGTCTTTTTGTTGTTGTCTTTTTGTTGTCTTATTGTGTCTTTTTGTTGTCATGTTTTTGTCTTTTTGTTGTCGTATTGTGTCTTTTTGTTGTCATGTTGTTGTCTTTATGTTGTCGTATTGTGTCTTTTTGTTGTTGTCTTTTTGTTGTCGTATTGTGTCTTTTTGTTGTCGTGTTGTGTCTTTTTGTTGTTGTCTTTTTGTTGTCGTATTGTGTCTTTTTGTTGTCATGTTGTTGTCTTTTTGTTGTCGTATTGTGTCTTTTTGTTGTTGTCTTTTTTTTGTCATATTGTGTCTTTTTGTTGTTGTCTTTTTGTTGTCGTATTGTGTCTTTTTGTTGTCATGTTGTTGTCTTTTTGTTGTCGTATTGTGTCTTTTTGTTGTCATGTTGTTGTCTTTTTGTTGTCGTATTGTATCTTTTTGTTGTCATGTTGTTGTCTTTTTGTTGTCGTATTGTGTCTTTTTGTTGTTGTCTTTTTGTTGTCGTATTGTGTCTTTTTGTTGTTGTCTTTTTGTTGTCGTGTTGTGTCTTTTTGTTGTTGTCTTTTTGTTGTCGTATTGTGTCTTTTTGTTGTCATGTTGTGTCTTTTTGTTGTTGTCTTTTTTTGTCATATTGTGTCTTTTTGTTATTGTCTTTTTGTTGTCGTATTGTATCTTTTTGTTGTCATGTTGTTGTCTTTTTGTTGTCGTATTGTGTCTTTTTGTTGTTGTCTTTTTGTTGTCGTATTGTGTCTTTTTGTTGTTGTCTTTTTGTTGTCGTATTGTCTTTTTGTTGTTGTCTTTTTGTTGTCGTGTTGTGTCTTTTTGTTGTTGTCTTTTTGTTGTCGTATTGTGTCTTTTTGTTGTCATGTTGTTGTCTTTTTGTTGTCGTATTGTGTCTTTATGTTGAACCTTCTGGGCCACCCTACTTATTAGAGAGAATTCTGGTTAATACATGAATTTAGTTCATATCAGAGTAAATTCCTAGTCCACTCCCATGGAGCTACGTTGTGAGTCTGTTGATCACCAGTTGAAATGACTGACATCACGTGTGATTGTGTAATAATTAGAGGACAGGTCAGAGCCCAGAACAGGAGTTGGACCCACAGGAATCAGATATTATTGGAATAATGAATCCGGGGTAAACAAACTGATCAGTCTGTCAGAGCAGGCCTAGACAGACCTCGCTGGAACCAGGAAACTAAATATTAGAATCCACCAGGTACCAAGGGATCAAGGACAAAGTGTCCTGAAGTGTGTGGGACATCAGATATTTGTCTCTATGGAATGTGGGCGGGGCCTCAGTCCTCAGACCCCCATCAGCTGCATCTACCAAAAGTCCATGGGGCCCACCTCAGTCCTGCTCCAGGAACTGGGTTCAATGGGACTGGTTTGAGTTACGGAGCTGAAAAACAAACCTAAATAACCTGGAACTCCTTCTGGGTTCCTGTCACTTCCTCCCAACTGTCTCCTTACGCTAAAGTCAACGGGAGTTAACAACTTCCTGTTTGTTTTAATGACTCCAGTAAAAAAACAATAAATCAGCAGCCAGAGCTGGAGGAAGTTCAGCCTGCAGAACCCGCTGCCTGTACATGTTCAAATACCAGAGCAGGTCCACAACCAGGAAATCCAGAAGCACAAACAACAGACTGAAACCCAGAACCACCACCGCTGCTGTGACATCCGAACCGTTGGACTGGAACACCCCTCAGCTCTAAGTCAGCCCTAAAAACATGTTACACAATCCACCTTAAAGACACCTTAAAGATCAGTAGAAAAACCTGGATAAGTGTCAGGGTCAGTAGAAAAACCAGGATAAGTGTCAGGATCAGTAGAAAAACCTGGATAAGTATCAGGATCAGTAGAAAAACCTGGATACGGGTCAGGATCAGTAGAAAAACCTGGATAAGTATCAGGATCAGTAGAAAAACCTGGATACGGGTCAGGATCAGTAGAAAAACCTGGATAAGTATCAGGATCAGTAGAAAAACCTGGATAAGTGTCAGGGTCAGTAGAAAAACCTGGATAAGTGTCAGGATCAGTAGAAAAACCTGGATAAGTGTCAGGATCAGTAGAAAAACCTGGATAAGTGTCAGGATCAGTAGAAAAATCTGGATATGGGTCAGGAATCAGGATCAGTGTCAAAACCTGGAAACGGGTCAGGATCAGTAGAAAAACCTGGATAAGTGTCAGGGTCAGTAGAAAAACCTGGATACGGGTCAGGATCAGGAGAAAAAGCTGGATAAGTGTCAGGATCAGTAGAAAAACCTGGATAAGTGTCAGGGTCAGGAGAAAAACCATGATACGGGTCAGGATCAGGATCAGTAGAAAAACCTGGATAAGTGTCAGGGTCAGGAGAAAAACCTGGATAAGTGTCAGGGTCAGTATAAAAACCTGGATATGGGTCAGGGTCAGTAGAAAAACCTGGATATGGGTCAGGATCAGTGTCAAAACCTGGATAAGTGTCAGGATCAGTAGAAAAACCTGGATACGGGTCAGGGTCGCTAGAAAAACCAGGAAAAGTGTCAGGATCAGTAGAAAAACCTGGATACGGGTCAGGGTCGCTAGAAAAACCAGGAAAAGTGTCAGGATCAGTAGAAAAATCCTGGATATGGGTCAGGATCAGTAGAAAAACCTGGATATGGGTCAGGATCAGTAGAAAAACCTGGATAAGCTTCAGGGTCAGTAGAAAAACCTGGATATGGGTCAGGGTCAGTAGAAAAACCTGGATACGGGTCAGGATCAGTAGAAAAACCTGGATAAGTGTCAGGATCAGTAGAAAAACCTGGATACAAGTCAGGATCAGTAGAAAAACCTGGATATGGGTCAGGATCAGTGTCACAACCAGGATAAGTGTCAGGATCAGTAGAAAAACCTGGATATGGGTCAGGGTCGCTAGAAAAACCAGGAAAAGTGTCAGGATCAATAGAAAAACCTGGATATGGGTCAGGATCAGTAGAAAAACCTGGATAAGTGTCAAGGTCAGTAGAAATACCTGGATACGGGTCAGGGTTGGTAGAAAAACCTGGATAGAAATCAGGATGGGTAGAAAACAAAACCTGGATTAAAGTCAAGATCAGTAAAAAACCTGGATACGGGTCAGGAACAGTAGAAAAACCTGGATATGGGTCAGCGTTGGTAGAGAAACCTGGATAGAAGTCAGGATTGGTAGAAAACAAAACCTGGATTAAAGTCAAGATCAGTAGAAAACCTGGAACTAGTCAGGATCAGTAGAAAAATCTGAATACCAGTCAAGATATTTAGAAAAAACCTGGATATGGGTCAGGATCAGCAGAAAACCTAGTGCTGGTTCAAAATCTGTAGAAAAACCCTGATACTGGTCAGGATTGGTAGAAAACCCAAATATGGATCAGGATTGGTACAAAATCGGGATCAGGATAGGTAGAAAATCTAAATCTGAATTAGGATTGGTAAAAAATCTGGATCAGGAGAAAACCTGAATCTGGATCAGGACTCGTAGAAAATCTGGATCAGGATTGGTTGAAAACCTTAATCAGGATCAGGATTGTTAAAAACTTGAATCCGCACCGAGACCACGCGTTCCGGGAACTAATGAAGTTCTCTCCGGGACTGGGCTCCGCTGTCCCGGTTCTGTCCCAGAACGCAACCTGCCAACTTTCCACGTGCACGTGCACAGCGGAGACCGACGCTAAAACAGCAAGCCCGGTTCTGGTCACGTGTCAGCCCCACGGGGTCCGGGTCAGAACCCCGCACACACACAGGGATCTACTTACGGAGCCTCCGGTTGTTCGTCCGTCCGTCCGTCCGTCCGTCCGTCCGTCCGCAGCAGGAAAACGTGGTTCCGGTTCTGGAGCTCAGAGCGGGTTCACGCTGCTGCTGATCCACCTGGTTCAGCTTCCTCTCAGCGGGGTCGCGGAGCGGCGCGTGCACGGCCAGGCGGCAGGTCATTGGCTGCTCCAGGGGCGCGCGCGCGCGCGCACACACACACACACACACACACCGCTGATCAACAGGTTGAAGTAGAACTAAACCAGACCTGGTCCTACTCCTGGTCCTGGGACAGCTCTGATCTACAGCTGATGGAGTTTCTGTTCCCATCATGGTGATGTCATGGTCCAACAGCCTGGGGGACATCAGGTGGTTTTGGTGTCCAGTAGAGCTGACCAGAGTGGAGGAGAGAAGAGGGGCTGGCCCTCTGACTGGGGCTTCATAGTCCTGCTTGGGGACTTCAGTGCTCATGTGGGCAGTAACAGCGTGACCTGGAAGCACGTGAACCTTAGTGGTGTTTAGTGCCTGCATGCAGTATGTTCTGTTCTGGTTAGGGTTAGGACAGGGTTAGGGTTAGGGTTAGGACATAGGGTTGGTGTTAGGACATGTGCAATGACAATAAAGTAGAATCCTATCCTATAACCTGGTTTCACACGCAGACCAGCCAAATGCAACTCTTTGACTAAAATGAGACGAGATGTCTCGGAGTATTTGTCGATGAGATGAAAACGTTAGTGAGTGGAGTTGTGGAGCAGTATTTGGGTAAACTCTTAAGTCTTTTTGCTGATGTTGCTTTAAAGCAGCACTCTGGAGGATTTCATCAGGAGAGCAGTTTTTGAATCTAGCGTCCAAAGGCTCCTCCTCAAAACATCTCGACACACGCGCGTCCGGTTGCGTGCACACGGCGCATATACTTCGGACATGAACTATACCGCTCAGTGTGTAGGGTTTAATCACTCACAGTTCACAATCTTACTCCAACACTACGAGGGTCTGAAGAGCCCTCTCTGTCCCTGCTGCTTCTGATATTAGCTCTGTTAGCAGAGAGCTGCTGCTGGACTCTGAAGCTGAACTTGACTCGGCCCTGGATGAACTTTCTGACCAAAATAAACGCGTAACCCTGGCAAGCCTTGCCATTCTGTGAGGTGAAAGGTTTAAAAATAAAAATAAATCCATCTTTAGCTGGAGAATGGGTAGGTTTTTAGTAGAAATGAGCTGTGAGTCCTCAGTGAACGGCTGAGACGGCAGAGAAACACACGGAGCGTCCTGTACGACAGCGCCCCCTACTGGTACAGGTTTGGTCGATACGTGTGCATGTTGAGAGAATGCAGACATTTGAATTTCATTGGCTGAAAAATGTCAGCGGCAAGAAATAATGGAAAGGGGTCTCTAGGAGGAAGGAGGGTCTTCATCAGAATGACAGATGTTGTGGAACTCAACCCATAGATCATAGTTTAGACCTGAAATATCATTTAGAACATTTAGAAAACTTTGATACAGAGAAAAATAATCCAGAGAGCCGCTTTAAATAGAGCCGTTTTGTTTCAGCTATAACTTGTGGTTGGATCTTGCCTCCTGGCCTCAAACGTCACAGTTAATTAAAAAAATGAACGATTCTTTATTCAGGTCTCCTCGACCATTCAAAAGATTCGGCTCGTTCATGAACGTCACATCACTAAATCCCATCCAACATAACCCTCCTAGAGGAGTGTTTGGAGTAAAACCAACCTCTAGATGTTTGGTTGGATTGGCGTCCTAAGAGCTGAATATGCAGGAGATTCCTGTCCGTCAGTCTGTTACTCACACATTGGCTCTTTTCAACCCATCTTTAGATTTATCCTTGCAATAATCCATCAACAATAAGCCATCAACAATAAGAAAAAACATTTTCCAGAATAGTTTATTAATGCAAATGTTCCTGATAAATATTCATTTACTGATGGCTGAAAAGGCCCAGAATCAGGACACACTGAGGTAGCAGGATGCTCCACAGCAGGGAACTAAATGAAGACACTCGTACCGCGTTCAAGAATCAGCAGGAAGTCCGAGGACAAAACAAGTCAATGGATCTCAGAATAGGACACACAGGTCTGAAGAAACTCAGAACTACTGACAAACACACATCAGGGTTGAGTGATCGCTGCAGTCTGTTCAGAATGTATCTCATATGAACCAGAACCAGGGGGAGGCAATGGATGCTTACAGTGTCTGAATCCTTTTGGAGCTCATCGGACTAAAAGTTAAAACTCAAGTCATGTCATTTTAGGAAACCCTCAAAATGTAGGTTGTTCTGTCCACACTCCAGTACCTTACAGTTGGTCTGCTAACATTAAATAGCAGAAGGAGAGGTTTGAGTGAGAATCATTTATTTATTAACCTTTATTTAACCAGGAAGGTCCCATTGAGATCCAGAATCTTTTACAAGGGAGTCCTGGACCCTATAGGGCATGTTGTGATCTGTGGGTGAAACCGGAGTACCCGGAGAAAACCCACATGTGCACGGGGAGAACATGCAACTCCATGCAGAAAGGCCACAGCTGGGATTCGAACCTGTGACCTTCTTGCAAGGCAACATAAGTGTCTTACCAACCCAGTTATGAAAAATGTTTCTAAACTGCATGCGGTTCTTATTTTGCAGATTCTGCTGCTGTATGGAAGCCTAGAAGGAATATTACATTAAAGGCACAGGATGTAGTCTAAATCTTCTAAATTGTGTTTTCTGTTCTGTTGAAACCAAAGTAATACCTTTTACACAGAAACTATACCAGGAAGTAAATGTGAAGTGCTGTCACCGGGGGACTGGAGGGCACAACCTGGAGTTAAACACTGGAGACATCACGGACTTCAGGAAGAACTCAGACCCTCCTACCTCCATCCTCCTCAACGACCCTATGGTAGACATTGTGGAATCCTATCACTTCCAGGGTACCATCATCTCCCACAACCTCAATGGCAGACCAACATTACCTCCCTCATTAAAGAAATACAAAGTTTTGTGGCAGCTGAAAAACTAAACCTGCCAAAAGACATGGTACACTTCTACCATCGAGTCCATCCTCTCAGTCTGGTACCCTGCTGTTTGTTGCCCAAGGAGATGAGACAAGTGGTTTAAAAGGTTTGACACAAGTTTATTTTAACAAAAATAAACTGAACAGACTACCAGCAGGGAGTGAACCCCTGCAGCTCAGCAGGCAGCTTCCTTATCTCAGCCCCAGTGGACACAATCAGTGCTGAACACGATTACAATGTCAGCTGTTGCAGCTGCAGAGGGTCCTGTCCACCTCTCCTCGCTGGTAGGCTCCAACTGAAAACTGATAGAAACACAAATTAATTCACACAGACGACAGCCCCATTGGTGTTTAGTCAGTTGGAGCCCAAATGGTCATTTTGGGCTCTAGTCAGTTGCACCATGCACAGTCCAGCTGAGTCTTGATGGTGGTCCAACTCAGACTTGAACACCATGAGCAGCGCCCTCCATTGGTTTGGTTGACAGAGTTCCTCAGAACTGGTACTGACTGCAGTCCAAAAGCCAGCAGCATTTCTTCATCCAAAAACACAACCCCAGTAAAACCAGCAGCTCCTCCTGGTCACACTGGAGTTTGGGCTCCAGGAGCTCTTTAAAGCTTATTCCTGGGCCACACCCTGCAACATAAGCGTGGCACTCTCTGCACACCCAACCACAGGCAAACAAAAAAAAGTTTCACAGGTGAGTTCCAGTCAGCTGAACCTTTATACAAGGCAGCTTGTTAATGATTGGCTGAATGCTCATCATCACTAAACTAGTGCAGCTGTGAGTGCAGGGAGCCAGCTACATGCTTCACCTGCCACACTCAGTTATTATTGGTTACAAGTATTGTTGTTTTTGTTGATTTTTCTTTATTGCATTCCTGTAACATTTGTCCTCTGCACCAAATACCAAAACAAATTCCTCGTCAGTGTAATATTATCTGCAAATATTAAAGTCAAAGTAAATTAAATAATTTCTGTATATTTGTATTTTTTTATAATATTATCTCAGTTATTGAGGTTGTAGTTTTGTTTTTTGCTCTGGGTGTTTTTACTTTAAATATTGTTTGCTGGCTCTGTTTATTTATTTCTTAGTTTGACTATAAGGTAAGTTATAACTTCAAAGGTATTTATAAGTTGACTTCAGTCATTAAACCATTTCCTAGTTGATCAGGATGTTGGAAGTCTATGGGAAGCTGACAGGATGGAAAGTGGAGTGAGATAACGGGAGTTTCCGGCCAAACCGGATATATTTTATAGCCACGTCTCTGACGTTTATAATGAATCAAACCGGTTGAAAATCGGTTGAAAATTGAGCAAGTTAGAGGTATTTAAAGTACATGCTCCAACCAGAGTTATGAAAGGAGGCAGCTCCCCGAAGTAAGATGGCTCTCAACAAGATTATACTCATGTATAAAGGCGATATCTATGCGTGTGACATCTATGGTCGAACCCTAGATGAGACATCTAGCCTTTACATATGATATCAATGGATAGAATCTATCTAGAATCAGGTTAATGAAGGATTAGATGTGTTAGCTTGCTTGTTCTGAGCCACACTCCTTACCAGTAGGTGGCGGGAATGTCGTTTTTGTCAAACTAGTAGAAAGAAGAAGAAGTTTGCTTTGCGCATGCGCGCTGCAGAACCCGGAACTGGGCTCCGCTGGTTTGAGAACTCATCAGGAAAAGATGCAGCTTCATTTCTTTAAAGAGGTTCTACCGGACTCTGTCAGCGCGGACTTCCAGAACCTCAACAAACTCAACGAGCAGGTAAAGGGTTAGAGTTGTGAGAGGACGTGACGTAACATGTTTACAGTGTTGTTGTTGTTGTCAGCCCTCTAACCCTTCAGCATGTTCCAGTAAACTCCATGTTGTGAACTGTGTGTACATGTACACTACATGTAGAGTACATGTAGAGTACATGTAGAGTGTTTTTCGTCCGGGGGAAGCCACGCCCCCTCCTGTTCAGACTGATTCTGGTCTCTCTCTGAGCAGCAGGTCCATCAGCTGATAGACATCATGTTCCAGTTCCTAGTGGAGCCTCAGGAGGTGAGACACACACACACACACACACACACACACACACACACACACACACACACACACACATAGTAGGTCTCAGTGGGACTCTAGGATTATTTTGTGTAACGCAACAACAATTAAACATAGCTTTTGCTGTGTGTGTCTCTCTCTCTGTGTGTGTGTAGGTGGAGCGGTTCCAGCAGCAGCTCTCCTCCTTTGCCGGAGACCATACGATGAGCGTGGCTCCTCTGAGGAGCCTGATGAGGAGCGTCCTCCTGGTTCCACAGGGTGAGGACGTCTTCCTGAGTCTCTCCTGCTGGACTTCTTTTAAATGATTATTTTCAAGAACTGACTGCACTTGAATGTTTAATAAAGTCCCTAAAAGTGTTTGAACCGGTGCCCGAAACCCTTCCCTGTGTCAGACAGATCAGCACCAGGTAAAGGTGCTGGAAAAACTGAAAACTTATGAGGAGAGACCAGATTTCTACATGACTTCATCCAGATGATGTACAGTTTATCCTCTAACCTGAAAAGCTGTCAGAGATCAGGCTCCGTCATGTTCCAGAGGTCTCATCAGACCACCTGCTCTCTGTCTCACTGGTTCTTCTGCTTCTGTCTCACTGGTTCTTCTGTCTCTGTCTCACTGGTTCTTCTGTCTCTGTCTCACTGGTTCTTCTGTCTCTGTCTCACTGGTTCTTCTGTTTCTGTCTCACTGGTTCTTCTGTTTCTGTCTCACTGGTTCTTCTGCTTCTGTCTCACTGGTTCTTCTGCTCTCTGTCTCACTGGTTCTTCTGTCTCTGTCTCACTGGTTCTTCTGTCTCTGTCTCACTGGTTCTTCTGTTTCTGTCTCACTGGTTCTTCTGTTTCTGTCTCACTGGTTCTTCTGTTTCTGTCTCACTGGTTCTTCTGTTTCTGTCTCACTGGTTCTTCTGTCTCTGTCTCACTGGTTCTTCTGTCTCTGTCTCACTGGTTCTTCTGCTTCTGTCTCACTGGTTCTTCTGTCTCTGTCTCACTGGTTCTTCTGTCTCTGTCTCACTGGTTCTTCTGTCTCTGTCTCACTGGTTCTTCTGTTTCTGTCTCACTGGTTCTTCTGTTTCTGTCTCACTGGTTCTTCTGCTTCTGTCTCACTGGTTCTTCTGCTTCTGTCTCACTGGTTCTTCTGTCTCTGTCTCACTGGTTCTTCTGCTTCTGTCTCACTGGTTCTTCTGCTCTCTGTCTCACTGGTTCTTCTGCTTCTGTCTCACTGGTTCTTCTGCTTCTGTCTCACTGGTTCTTCTGCTTCTGTCTCACTGGTTCTTCTGCTTCTGTCTCACTGGTTCTTCTGCTCTCTGTCTCACTGGTTCTTCTGTCTCTGTCTCACTGGTTCTTCTGTCTCTGTCTCACTGGTTCTTCTGTTTCTGTCTCACTGGTTCTTCTGTTTCTGTCTCACTGGTTCTTCTGTTTCTGTCTCACTGGTTCTTCTGTTTCTGTCTCACTGGTTCTTCTGTCTCTGTCTCACTGGTTCTTCTGTCTCTGTCTCACTGGTTCTTCTGCTTCTGTCTCACTGGTTCTTCTGCTTCTGTCTCACTGGTTCTTCTGCTTCTGTCTCACTGGTTCTTCTGCTTCTGTCTCACTGGTTCTTCTGCTTCTGTCTCACTGGTTCTTCTGTTTCTGTCTCACTGGTTCTTCTGTTTCTGTCTCACTGGTTCTTCTGTTTCTGTCTCACTGGTTCTTCTGTCTCTGTCTCACTGGTTCTTCTGCTTCTGTCTCACTGGTTCTTCTGTTTCTGTCTCACTGGTTCTTCTGTTTCTGTCTCACTGGTTCTTCTGCTTCTGTCTCACTGGTTCTTCTGTTTCTGTCTCAGGGGCCCTAAAGAGGAACCTGACAGCAGAGCAGATCAGAGAGGACCTCCTCACATTAGGTACGCCTCCAGACACACAGAGTCAGTCCTACAGCGTCTCTTCTCATTTCTAATTCTCCGTCTTCTTCCTCAGGACTGAATGAAGACAAAGCTGCTTATTTCTCACTAAAGGTAATCTGATCCAGGTCCTTTAAGCTCTAGATGTGATGCTTCATGTTTCTTGTTCTAAATATGTGGAACTGTGTCCACTTTGACAATAGAGAAGACTCTTCTACCGTATTGACAACATTCTGAACTGAATCTAAACATTTTGGCTGAACAATAATAAATGAACATTTAATGTATTTAAAAACATAACTTTTATAATCATTTAGGATCCAATTGTACAAAACACCCTGTAAAATATTTAAACTTTAAAAACATGAATAAATTAACATTTTAATTCCTTTTTATTATCTATAAAAAGACATGTCCTATGTGTGATGACATCATACCGTTAGAATGAAACTTTTCTCATTTTGCTTCCTTTGTGTTCATTTGTTGTAATGACACTAAATCGCCACAAGAGGGCAAACGTCGAACAGCAGCAGAAACAAAGATCAAAAGATGACTGACAGATTAGTCCAGCTGGTTTTGATGTGAACCATTACAGCGGGGAATGTGTTTGATTCAACGGACTGACTTTCTTAATGCTTTATTTTGTTTCATCAGATTAAAAATCAGATGTATTTTTTGGCACTTGGTGTAATATCAACGTGTGACCACAAGAGGGGAGCAGTTACAGCTGTAACAGTGTATCTGCGGAGTCTTGAAAAGTATTAAAAGGTGATAAATCAATTTAGGGAAATTCCAGACCCTTATAAAGTATTAAAAAGTCTGATCACGGCTTTATAAAGTCTTACATTTTGGAATGAAAAAATCTGAATTGATGTCCAACAGTTTGAGTCCCAAAAACAGAGTAAACGTGTGAATTTAGTCGTTTTTATTTTTAAAAAGAGCGGGAAACAAAGGGTGCGTTAGTAATCCTTCTCTCAGAGCACCAGGGCGGGTGGTGCAGAAGTTCTAAAGCACAATGTACGCTCTGGTATTCCCGGTGAGGATTACGAACGCACTGACATGTTGAGATGGAAGAGAATCTGTGAACGCTGCTGCATAACCAGAATGGCGGTGAGGTATTAAAACATATTGAGACGGTCTTGAAAAGGTTTTGAATTTAACTTCAAGATTCCTGCATCGACCCTGGTGAAGCCTCCACTGAACGGAGCAAGGACATGACGCAGCGTCTCCAAGGGGACCTACTTCTGTAAACACAAATCCTGTCTACTAGACCAGTGGTTCCCAAAGTTGGGGTCGTGACCCCACTGTGGGTCCTGAAACAACAAATGGGGGTCCTGGGATGTTCTCCAGAAGTAAAAGTGAATTTAAAATCCTTGCTAATACCATGTATTTGCCCTTATAAACTGTTACAAACAGATGAATAAACATGGTATAATAGTTGTAGATGTTTGTGTTGTCATTATGTCCTTGTTTAATGCGTTTATTAGCAGTGTTTGGCTATTTTGCCAGTGATGGCTGGAGTCATGAACCACGGGTCTAGACTAAACCTGGTCCTGGTTCTGAAGATCATCTCTGAGCAGCTCCTGACTTTGTCTTATTTTCATCGTCTGTGAGGTTTAAAACAGCGTGTTTATGGAAGTAGGTCTCCATGGAGACGCTGCGTCATGTCCTTGCTCCGTTCAGCGGAGGCTTACAGCTGTCCTTTGTCATAAAGTAGTCCCTAGTCTACAATAGTTCCTGTGATTCCTTCTTGTTACTTTTTATTTTCTCTTCCAGTCGATCTGTTTACTGAGGTCACTAGGCTGAACTAGTATCACTAGTATCACTACTGAGGGAGTTTTAAGGACTTTTTCCTCACAATGCTAGTTGTTACCATTCACTTACAGTGTTTTACGCTAAGCTAAAGCTCAAGGAGTCCTGCTGGATCAGGAGAACAGCTGGACTGGTTCTGACCCACTGATCTAACTGTGGTAATATGGTAACTTTCTGGTGGAAGGTCCCTTTAAATGAAGCAGTGGAAACCAAACGTTTCCTCACTGTGGCCCCGCCCAGAGCCTGACTAGTGTCGGTCCTTCTACGTAGTTTGTTGTTCGCCTCTGTGGAGCTTCTTCTGATAAACAGAAACGTCTCTGGAGTCGTCCCACTTCAGTCAGACTGCTATAAAAACATCTCTGATTTGTAGTTTTCTGAATCTTTGATCAACCTGATCAAAAGTATCAATTATTACGTTATGGTCAGGGTCTGAACCCTTTAATACCAGTTTGATCACATTTGTTTTTATGATCTAAACTAAAGAGTTAGAGTTGTTACCGTGAAGGGAGCGCTGGGAGATGCTTTGAAACCAGTCTGGTGTGTTTACACTGATCTAAAGTTGATCCATCTTTACTTTTTGCTCAGCTCCTGTTTCATCATTTCTCATGCTCTGAAGTCACTGGAGGACTAAACGTTCCACTAAAACCAGTTCTGATCCGTAGAGATGATCAGTAATCCTCCGTTCTGTGGGTTTAGGGTTTGTTAGAGAGGAAGATGGTTTTTAATGTTCCTCCTCGTCGACCCAAACAGGAACCACTTCATCAGGTCTTCTGATTGGTTCGTTGAATCTACGTGACAACACGGGTAAACAAAAACATGTCCTGAAGGACTGGAGCTAAACCCAAAGACGCAGAGCGATTATTAACCAGAGCTCCTCTTATGGTTTACTGGTCTATGAAGTGGACCTTATGTGCTCTGATGTTTCCAGAGGGAAGTGGATTAACGTGACGCCTGACCACGGCTCAGTTTACAGAGTTGTGTTTTGCATGTTGCAGTGGGAGGAGCACTATGCTGCCCTGTCGAAGCAGGCTGTGGGACAAACGCTGACGGTCAACCAGCTGCTGGACATGGACTGGAAGTTTGGAGGTAACCAGTAACAGACACACCCAATGTTTCTGGTAGAAACTAGAGCTCATCACTTGTTGGTTGATTTGCTACTTTATGACCATCTGATTCTCTTTGATTCCATTCATGTGGTTGTTTTTTACCACTTCTGCAAACTGGGAGTTGAGAAAAGGTCTGGTATGATGGAAGCTGCCAGTTAAACTTCAGAATGTTTAATCAGAGAGCTCCACCAGGTGGCGCTCAGACACTGTGACATCACTGAGTCGTTGCATTTTGTTTGTAATTCTGTTAAAAGAACCACAAAATCCAGCCGTGTGTCAAACATGCCTCAGAGTGTTTTATTTAGCGTCTCCAACAGAAGATTAGCAGATTTTTGTAGTCTGCATCCATCAAGTGAGATATGATCTTTGACACAATCATGTCATGGAAGAAGCGCCCAGAATAATAGAGTCAGACCCAGAACCGTCGCTCCTGGTGAATAATAACATCCTCTGTCAGGCTAAGGCCCCAGATTGTTCATGTTTTTACATAAATCTACTGGTCTGGTGGTTTTATAATGAACTTACAAAGGAAATGATCCAGGGTTTGTTAGGGAAACTTTCCTTTATGTCCTGAAAGTTGTGTTGGAGATGTGAGGTTTCCTCCTGACAGCGATGATGTGTGTTCTGACAGGAAGTAGAAAAACCATGTGGTCATTTTTCATCAAAGTTTTGTTCAAAACAAATCTCTGAATCCCACAGTGACCGTAGGAAGCAGTGAAGTTCAGAGAGCTGGAAGCATCTTTCTGCAGGTGAGACACACACACACACACACACACACACACACACACACACACACACACACACACACACACACACACACACACACACACACACACACACACACACACACACACACACACACACACACACACACACACACACACACACACACACACACACACACACACACACACACACACACACACACACACACACACACACACACACACACACACACACACACACACACACACACACACACACACACACACACACACACACACACACACACACACACACACACACACACACACACACACACACACACACACACACACACACACACACACACACACACACACACACACACACACACACACACACACACACACACACACACACACACACACACACACACACACACACACACACACACACACACACACACACACACATATATATATATATATAGATAAAAAAACACACACACACACACACACACACACACACACACACACACACACACACACACACACACACACACACACACACACACACACACACACACACACACACACACACACACTCTCTCACTCTCACACACACACACACACACACACACACACACACACACACACACACACACACACACACACACACACACACACACACACACACACACACACACACACACACACACACACACACACACACACACACACACAAACACACACACACACACACACACACACACACACACACACACACACACACATATATATATATATATAGTGGAGGAAATAATTATTTGACCCCTTGCTGATTTTGTAAGTTTGTCCAATGACAAAGAAATGAAAAGTCTCAGAACAGTATCATTTTAATGGTAGGTTTATTTTAACAGTGGCAGATAGCACATCAAAAGGAAAATGGAAAAAATAACTTTAAATAAAAGATAGAAACTCATTTGCATTTCATTGAGTGAAATAAGGATTCAAACCCTCTAACAAAAAATACTTCATACTTAGTGAAAAACCCTTGTTTGCAGCACAGAGGTCAAACGTTTCTTGTAATTGATGACCAAGTCTGCGCACATGTTAGGAGGAATTTTGGTCCACTCCTCTTTCAGATCATCTCCAAATCCTTAAGGTTTGGAGGCTGTCTCTGTGCACTCTGACCTTCAGCTCCTCCATAGGTTTTCTATAGGATGAAGGTCCGGAGACTGACTAGGCCACTCCATGACCTTAATGTGCTTCTTCTTGAGCCACGCCTTTGTTGCCTTTGCTGTATGTTTTGGGTCATTGTCGTGCTGGAACACCCATCCACGACCCATTTTCAGTTTCCTGGCAGAGGGAAGGAGGTTGTCGCTCAGGATTTGACGATACATGGCTCCGCCCATTTTCCCGTTAATGTGGTGAAGTTGTCCTGTGCCCTTAGCAGAAAAACACCCCAAAGCAAAATGTTTCCACCTCCATGCTTGACGGTGGGGACGGTGTTTTGGGGTCATAGCAGCATTTTTCTTCCTCCAAACGCAGCGAGTTGAGTTAATGCCAAAGAGCTCCATGTTGGTCTCCTCAGACCACAGCACCTTCTCCCAGTCACTCTCTGAATCATTCAGGTGTTCATTGGTAAACTTCAGACGGGCCTGCACATGTGCCTTCTGAAGCAGGGGGACCTTGGAGCTCTGCAGGATTTTAATCCATTGCGGTGTAATGTGTTTCCAATGGTTTTCTTGGTGACTGTGGTCCCAGCTGATTTGAGGTCATTAACTAACTCCTCCCGTGTAGTTCTAGGATGATTTCTCACCTTTCTCAGAATCATTGACACCCCACGAGGTCAGATCTTGCGTGGAGCCCCAGACCGAGGTCGATCGATGGTCATTTTGTGCTCCTTCCATTTTCGAACAATTGCAGCAACAGTTGTCACCTTCTCTCCCAGCTTCTTGCTAATGGTTTTGTAGCCCATTCCAGCCTTGTGCAGGTCTACAATTTTGTCTCTGACATCCTTGGACAGCTCTTTGGTCTTTCCCATGTTGGAGAGTTTGGAGTCTGCTTGATTGATTGATTCTGTGGACAGGTGTCCTTTATACAGGTGACTAGTTAAGACAGGTGTCTTTAATGAGGGTGACTAATTGAGTAGAAGTGTCTAACCACTCTGTGGGAGCCAGAACTGTTCATGGTTGGTAGGGGTTCAAATACTTATTTCACTCAATGAAATGCAAATGAGTTTCTATCTTTTATTTAAAGTTATTTTTTCCATTTTCCTTTTGATGTGCTATCTGCCACTGTTAAAATAAACCTACCATTAAAATGATACTGTTCTGAGACTTTTCATTTCTTTGTCATTGGACAAACTTACAAAATCAGCAAGG
>SSNR01000312.1:283372-304593 GCA_006937965.1 Callopanchax toddi | reverse complement strand
TCTAGTATTCTGAACTGTATTCTCTAGTATTCTGAACTGTATTCTCTAGTATTCCGAACTGTATTCTCTAGTATTCTGAACTGTATTCTCTAGTATTCTGAACTGTATTCTCTAGTATTCTGAACTGTATTTTCTAGTATTCCGAACTGTATTCTCTAGTATTCTGAACTGTATTTTCTAGTATTCTGAACTGTATTCTCTAGTATTCTGAACTGTATTCTCTAGTATTCTGAACTGTATTCTGAACTGTATTCTCTAGTATTCTGAACTGTATTCTCTAGTATTCTGAACTGTATTCTCTAGTATTCTGAACTGTATTCTCTAGTATTCTGAACTGTATTTTCTAGTATTCTGAACTGTATTCTGAACTGTATTCTCTAGTATTCTGAACTGTATTCTCTAGTATTCTGAACTGTATTCTCTAGTATTCTGAACTGTATTTTCTAGTATTCTGAACTGTATTCTGAACTGTATTTTCTAGTATTCTGAACTGTATTTTCTAGTATTCTGAACTGTATTCTCTAGTATTCTGAACTGTATTCTCTAGTATTCTGAACTGTATTTTCTAGTATTCTGAACTGTATTCTGAACTGTATTCTCTAGTATTCTGAACTGTATTTTCTAGTATTCTGAACTGTATTTTCTAGTATTCTGAACTGTATTCTCTAGTATTCTGAACTGTATTTTCTAGTATTCTGAACTGTATTCTGAACTGTATTTTCTAGTATTCTGAACTGTATTCTCTAGTATTCTGAACTGTATTCTCTAGTATTCTGAACTGTATTCTCTAGTATTCTGAACTGTATTTTCTCTAGTATTCTGAACTGTATTCTCTAGTATTCTGAACTAGTATTCTGAACTGTATTCTCTAGTATTCTGAACTGTATTTTCTAGTATTCTGAACTGTATTCTCTAGTATTCTGAACTGTATTTTCTAGTATTCTGAACTGTATTCTCTAGTATTCTGAACTGTATTCTGAACTGTATTCTCTAGTATTCTGAACTGTATTCTCTAGTATTCTGAACTGTATTTTCTAGTATTCTGAACTGTATTCTCTAGTATTCTGAACTGTATTCTCTAGTATTCTGAACTGTATTCTCTAGTATTCTGAACTGTTTTTTCTAGTATTCTGAACTGTATTCTCTAGTATTCTGAACTGTATTCTCTAGTATTCCGAACTGTATTCTCTAGTATTCTGAACTGTATTCTCTAGTATTCTGAACTGTATTCTCTAGTATTCTGAACAAACCCGTGAATTTTAATCCCTGCCTGTTGAGGATGGCTGTAGGCATACAGTAGATATCCTATGATATCTATGGCTGTAGGTGGCTATAAGGTTAATAAAGTTTTGTTAAGAAAACATACAAAAAAAAAAAAACCTGACTTCCGGTGGCTGCAGCGCCCGCGCTACAGTCATTGGTCCATAACGATGTGGCGTAATCCGTTACGTCCTGACGTCACTGCTACAGTTTTCCGCTGCCGGTAAAGAACGAGGTGAAGGAAAAGCAGAAGTAGCGACGGTCAAATAAACGCCTTGAAGTTTTTATAGAGACGGGATCAACAAGAGGAAATTACAGCTAAAACCACCGCATCCAGGATCCGTAAAGGTGAGTTTAACGGGGCTAACGGGGAGCTAATACCGCCTCAGGAGGCAGGATGCTAACATATGAGCTAAGAGGCTAACTCAAACGGAGCAGAGAGCCCACTTTTATCTCGAGTGAACTTGTTAAACTGGGTCAGAGTGTTGTTTATGACTAAAATCCTCTACCCGCCTTCACTGGTTGTTGTGGTCGCCTGCCTCTACCTGATGATTGTGGCTGAAAGTGAGTAAAGCTAACGAGGCGGAGCCGCTCAGCTCAGTCAGGGCGGGTGGAGGAGGCTAGCTGGTCCATAGCATCGATCTAAAATGTCCACTTCCTGAAAGCTGCTGCTGTAAACTTTCACTAATGGATGTTTCTTCAAAGATTAGTTAAACATCTCCAGTCCTGCTCAGAACCACCAGACTTTTAATCATGTGGAGGATTTTAACCCTTTGAATGCCAGTCAAACACTTTACATATCTGTTGTTATTTTTGAAAAAAGCTGTTATTTTTTAATAAAACTAATTTTGAGTTGCTGGGGATTTTATTTTATTTTATTTTTTTACAAATCAGTCCCTTACATTTCAAGAAGAAAAAAAAACCCTCAAATATTAACATTGATTAACTGGTTAGCAGTTTTTACTACCCTCTTGGGTTGTTGAGTATATAAAGACCAGGGTTCGATTCCCGGCTGGACCGAGGGCCCTTTGGCAACACGCCTTATTACCTGAATAAATGAAAGTTTTTTAAATGAAATCTTTTATGTGAAATCTTTCAATCCTCCAGTCCTGATCACAACAATAGGGCAGGCACAAACGATTGTTCTGATAGTCGACTAGTCGCTGATCATTTTTGTGATTAGTCATGCTACATTGGATGTCAAACTACAGCTTATCACACCAGCTGCTCTTATATAACCATCATTAGCTACAGCGTGAAGTGTTCAGGGTTAGTGCAACTAACAATAAAGACAGGATGATGTTAATGAAATTTGCAGCTTGTAGCAACAGCTGTAAAGTGTAATTGTTCAAAACTGCTGTTGGCCTCAGAGCTGCAGCACATGTGTCAAGGACAGAAAGGCAGAGACAGATGAATCCTCAGTGACTCTCTGTTAATGGATGCTCTGCACTCCTTGAAGATCAGCCAATGGGGGGAGTTTTTAGAGATCATGTAGATTCCAGCTCCATGATGATGACTGTCTGATCAGTAGGACTGGGGATAAATAATTATTTTAAAAGCAATTATTTGGGTGGTGGTCAGAGGGACCTGGTGGAGGTCAGAGGGACCTGGTGGTGGTCAGAGGGACCTGGTGGTGGTCAGAGGGACCTGGTGGTGGTCAGAGGGACCTGGTGGAGGTCAGAGGGACCTGGTGGTGATCAGAGGGACCTGGTGGGGGTCAGAGGGACCTGGTGGAGGTCAGAGGGACCTGGTGGTGGTTGTGTTCTGGTCACATATAGAGCTAGGAGTGCTAGCTGCTGAGCCTGAGAGCTGAATGGAGATGGAGTTTCGTTCTCCATGCTGCTTTGTTTTGGTCCCTCAGGTGGGTGTGGCTAGTGGGCGTGGTGCATCGACTACTAGATTTGGCTTTGATGAGTTTTAAAATTGAGTTGCCAGCGTCATCGATGCGTTGCTACAGACCTTCTGATCAGCTGATTTAGATGATGCTCCATCTTCAGACATTTCTCTCCATAACTCCACGTTTCCTGGCTGCCTGACAGCCTCTGCTGCGTTGACCTCCATTATCTTAAAATAAGCGTTGTAACTCTGCCTCAGTTGTGTGTTAACTCAACACTTTTAATCCAGTCTGCTCCGGTGGTGCTGCCTGTACAAAACGCTGGCGCCCTCTGCTGTTGAGGTCAGGTAATGACCCCGATTATAAGATTAATTTCAATGAAAAAACTTGTTTTACATTGGGGTCAATACGGTAATCATAGTAATAAAGAAATTCAGCATTTATTTATTTATGCTGTTATAGAAACTGTGGGAAATGAACAGCAAAAGTTACCATAACAACCAAACTATCAGCTTTCTGCAGACTAAACCCAACAACATAACAATCATTCCATTTCTTTAGTTTACTGAAAGGTCAGGAGAGTGTAAACAGTCTAATTCACAAGTGTGTGTGCACACTGCACACAGAAATGAAAACCTGGCTGTGTGGTGAGCAGGGACGGTTAATTGGTTTTTTGTGTATGTCGCTTTGGATAAAAGCGTCAAATAAACGAATAAAAATAAATAATATCAGTTAAGTAGATGGTCATCGTAGTAGTAGTAGTAGTAGTAGTAGTATATTAGTTTGTAAATAAATCTAAATGACATAATTATGCAATGTAACAATTAGTTCAAACACGTGGACATTGTCTGGGGGTCTTGGAAATCCTTGAGTTTTAATGTGGCATTTTCCAAGTTTTAAAAGTATTTATTTATTTTTTATTGAAGTTCTTGAAACTACCTGAAACTGTTGGTAGGACGTTAACACGAGGACGCTGTAAGAAAACATCAGTAGGAAAACAATGATGTCCTGGACATGTTCCAGAACTTGTGATAATTATTGATGTAGATTTTAGCAAAAATAACAACAAAATATGTTCCATTGAAAGTGCTTGAATTTAATTGTGGGTACCTAGAGAAAATAAGATAAACGTTCCAGGAATGTCTGAGCTTTAACATGGTCACTTTGTAAAAGAATTTGTCTTGGTTTTGACCTCTCTTTTGTCCTCTGCTCTGTGTGTAGGCGAGCAACAATGGCTGTGAACGTGTACGCAACCTCGGTAACCAGTGACAACTTGAGTCGTCATGACATGCTGGTGTGGATCAACGAATCTCTACAGATGAACCTCACTAAGATAGAAATGTTGTGTACAGGTAACGATCAGATGTGTAACAATTTGTTTGAGTTCTGCAGTCAGTTAAGCCATGTTCAGACTAGAGCTGCAGCTTTGGAATACTTTCTTCTTTTCCTCAGCATTTTCCTTCAGGGGGTGCCACAGCAAATCATCTGACTCCATCTAACCCTAACATCTTCTACTCTCCCACCAACCAGCTTCAGTTCAACCACCTGTTAGCTAACCTCTACAGTTAGAACACTATATTACCTGTTAGCTAACCTCTACAGTTAGAACTCTATATTACCTGTTAGTTAACCTCTACAGTTAGAACTCTATATTACCTGTTAGTTAACCTCTAGTTAGAACTCTATATTACCTGTTAGTTAACCTCTACAGTTAGAATTCTATATTACCTGTTAGTTAACCTCTACAGTTAGAACTCTATATTACCTGTTAGTTAACCTCTACAGTTAGAACTCTATATTACCTGTTAGCTCACCTCTACAGTTAGAACTCTATATTACCTGTTAGTTAACCTCTACAGTTAGAACTCTATATTACCTGTTAGCTAACCTCTAGTTAGAACTCTATAATACCTGTTAGTTAACCTCTACAGTTAGAACTCTATATTACCTGTTAGCTAACCTCTACAGTTAGAACTCTATATTACCTGTTAGTTAACCTCTACAGTTAGAACTCTATATTACCTGTTAGCTAACCTCTACAGTTAGAATTCTATATTACCTGTTAGCTAACCTCTACAGTTAGAACTCTATATTACCTGTTAGCTAACCTCTACAGTCTGAACTCTATATTACCTGTTGGCTAACTGCACACTTCTGACCCACGCTCTACATCCTGAGCTGTGATTCTTTATAAACACGTTGGCAGAGCGTGATGTCGTCCTTGTCGTTACGTGATCATCTGACTACAGCTCTTTTCAGTCTGGAGCCCGTCGCTCCTGGCTGAGCTGCTGCAGAGTTTAGTGATGTAATGTGGACTCTGGTGTGAAGCAGCCTTCTCTCCCCCTGACTTGGACCATGGCCTCTTTCACAGACATTAATGTTGATGTGGCCCATTAGGATTTGTATTTATTAGCTACACTTGGCCTAAAGCATGTCTGTGATTATTATTAAACCACAGGGAGACTTTTAGTGTTGCAGCGAGTTTTGTTCCAAACAGATTGTCATGATATGATTGGTGGAATTGACGGAAATCCGTCGCCACGACAGAGAACTTAAATCTGTTTGTTCATCTGCGCAAATATAGGCTACCCATGTTTCATATGCTTTACATTGTTTTAACATACCGGTATATATAAAAAAATGTAACCCTGAAGGTGTGGTGTTGATTTAGCCGTGGCGGTGCGCCATGATCAATTACTTATAGAGAAAACCCTGACTTCCTGTTTCTAGAGACCCCGCCCACTTTGAGTGATGTCACAGTGGTTGTGGCCCTTCCTGTATAATTGGTAGAAGCTACTTCAGAATGACCTCTAATGTAAATGTTAGTTTTTTGTACTGTGATTGTAGTGACTTCAGGTGGTGTTGTGTGTTTTTCTGTTGTTGTACAGGCGCTGTGTACTGCCAGTTCATGGACATGCTTTTCCCAACCTCTGTGCCTCTGAAGAAAGTCAAATTTGGTGCCAAGCTGGAGCATGAATACATCCATAACTTCAAGCTTCTGCAAGTTGGCTTCAAGAAAATGGGAGTGGATAAAGTAAGTCCTCTAACGTATACCCAGGGTTTTTAATGGGTTTGTAGTCAACCATGGCGTCCTTTAGTCCATACTGTCTAGTCTGGACATCTCAGGGAGAGACGCTCCTGGTTTGAATCCTACCTCGCGGCTCGGTCACTCCTCTGCCGTGCACCACCTCGCCACAGGGGTTCCCCAAGGCTCTGTACTGGGACCTCTTCTCTTTGTGGTTTACACCACCTCACTGGGTCAGATCATCTGATCACATGACTTCTCCTACCACTGCTATGCTGACGACACCCAGCTCTACCTGTCAGTCCCACCTGATGACCTCACAGTCTCAGAGAGAATCTCAGACTGTCTCTGATAGATGGAGATGATGAAAGTCCATCATCTCCAACTCCACCTCTAAAACTGAACAGCTTGTCCTCCCAGTCAAACCAACCATACAACACAGGATCTCAGTCCAGACTGAGTCCCTGTCTCTGGTCCATCAGAGACAGCTGAGACCTGACGACCAGCTGACCTTTAAAGATCAGGGAGCTCGTTTATAAAACTTCACGTAGAATCCTGACTAAAACGTTCTTAAGCTCAGCAAAAAATGTTCAGGTACACAAATTCCATTTCTGATTTCTAAAACCCTGCAGACGCTCAGATCCACTGTTCTGCTTTATAAACGGCTCTCAGACCTAGAACTGGTCTCAGCTGTTTCTGGGTCAGAACCCTCCTCCTACACACCACATTCTGACATATACGGTCAATGACCTCATGAATAATTACATCTGCATAAGCCGGTGGGTTTCTGGCTTTTAACAGTAAATCGTGACAACGGAGAGGTTTAGAAAACGTGATTTTACAGAGGCTGAAGCTCCAGGTGCTTGTGGTGGATGGACGGGAAAATGTTTGATTAGGAGGTGAAATGTTGACGGGTCAGAGACACGAAGTGCAGAGAGTCAGTCTGACTGTCAGACTGACAGAGAGATGGTGTAGATCTGAGATCTCAGAGAAACGTTTAATGACAACATTTAATGGAATCCAAAGGAGAAGACACGTCATGTTGTTCATCCTATCAAACAGTCAACCTGTTGGATCAATCGCTGGTTGAAACCTGAGAACGGCCGGTGACACCGGGTTTTACTGGTTCTGATGGTTCTGTTGATCTAATACTGGACCCAGTTGATCCATAGGATGCTCTAATGAATCTATCAGCTGATCGATGGTCCAGTCATTATCTAGAAATCTCTAAAAACTCTCTCCCATTCATCCGGAGTCTGACTACTGGCTGAGCTGCAGCTCATCCAGCGCATTACGCTCAAGTGTCCCTGCAGGATTCCTGAGTCTCAGAAATCACAATTAATGCTCCAATCAGAGCAGCTGTTCTATAATCTGAAGACCACTGGATGAACAGAATGGATATTATTATAAATGAGACAGATTTTAATTTTTATTCTTTTTAGAGACGGACTGTTGGTTCTGTGTGTGTGAGGGTCTACAGTCTTTAATTGTGTCATAAACTCACCATGTTCCATCACCAGCTGCTCTGACTGGTTTCACCTCTCCAACATGTTGAACAAGGTCTAAAGTTTGCTTAGAGTTGCCACATTTTTTTGTTACGTTTTCTTTTATAAATCCCAAATTTTGCGTAAAAAGTGACTTACGCAACTTTCAGGCCCTTTTTGTGCGTAAGCAGGTTTTATAAATGAGCACCCAGGTTGCTTCTGTCGCTTCTCTTTGTTCAACATAAAGATCAGACCAGACCTGACCCAGTCCACCACCAGCTCCTGGTCCAGTCTATGGTCCTCTCCCTCCTTGACCACTGTAATGTCCTTCTAACTGGTCTCCAGTCTGGACTGGTAAACCTCTACAGATGGTTCAGATTGGTCTTCAGTCAGCCTAACAGAGCACATGTCCCCCCTCTGGTCATGGAGCTCCATTGGCTACCTTTAGCTGCTGCATCAATCCAAGTCTCTACCACTAGCATACAGGGTCCTGAAGGAACGGCGCCACCTACTGGAATCCTCTGGCTAAGGCTGACGTCACGGCTCGGTCACTGCGGTCATCAGAGGATCATCAGCTAGCAGAGCTACACCACGCTGGGACAGTCCAGACTGGGACAGTCCAGACTCTTCTCATGTGGAGGACTGACCTACCAAGCTACCAGAACAGGGGCGTCCCTGTCCGTCTTCTAGAACCTCCTGAAGACCCAGCTCTTCAGAGAACGTCTTCTAGACCAGCTCCTACCTTCACTACTCCTCTGGACTCTCTTCATGCTCTTCACTCTGTCCTGTGTTCTTCTCCCTCACCTCAGAGACCAGAGTTAGACCATCTAGTAGTTAGTTTAGGTTCATGTCAGGGTTAGAGGTTGGTTAGCCTCAAGGTAACTTGTTGGTTACCATATCATTAGTAAGTGTCTTTGGATAAAAGCGTCTGATAAACACAGAAACATAACACAGTCCTTGATAATGTGAACATGATGTTTTCACTTTTTAATAAAGCTGTTTGTGAAACCACGTGGGTCAGTCGTGTGTTTTAAAGTTGTCCAACAAAAAACTTCAACTAGTCGGACACGTTAACTGATGTGCTTCTCCTCCAAGGTGTATCTCTCTCTCTCTCCTCTCGCTCAGATAAACTGAAACTCCCAATATTAATGTCAAAGTTTCCCTGCAGACTTTGTTTCCTCCGATCATTTAGGGCAGGGGTTCCTGAAGTCAGGATCCTGTGTGACATCACTTTGAATGAAATGAGCGAGACGTTCTGTAGCTTTTAGCTTTAATGGATGTTGGGTCTCACTCCAGAGGAGTCGTGTCACCGTGTCAGACAACAGGAGCTGTAGGCTGAGACCTGGTGGACTCTCGTCGTCATGACGATTTAGATGTTTGAAGTCTTGACTCTGACCCCTTTAGTCTTCCAGGACATGTCCCTAATGGCTTCACAGGGACAGCAGTCCACTCCATTCCACTTCCTGCTTTACTTATTGGTGCGTCTTGCTGTGTGTTGTGTGTGTGGGCGTGCCATAGAACGTCCTGACAGTGGCGTAAACAATAGAGCTTTTATGAAAGATGGACATTTTCTATGTCCAGACCAAATCTTTGGTCCTAAGGCCCAGCCCTGGTCTCTGTCAGATCAGCTGTGTTCCCGTCCTGATGACTCACAACGCTTTCTGTCTCTCTTCAGATCATCCCCGTTGACAAACTGGTGAAAGGAAAGTTCCAGGACAACTTTGAGTTTGTTCAGTGGTTTAAGAAGTTCTTTGACGCCAACTACGATGGGAAGGAGTACGACCCGGTGGCGGCGAGACAGGGCCAGGACGCCATGGCCACGCCCATTCCCGCCTCATCCGCTCTCAACAAACCTCCTAAGAAGACCCTCAGTCAAGGTCAGAGGTCAACTCCTGTGACTAATCAGGACATCTAGTCCATGCAACGGCATGTGGTTGCTATGGTTACACTTCAGGAAAGGTGTTTCTTTTTTCAGGAGCTAGTCGGTACCGTACGTTGACACCAGGTCCTGTTATGACTTTAAAACAACATGGAGGCTACAGGATCAGGTTTAACCTGCCCAGCCTTTAAGCTGCCAGCAGGTGGCGCTGCTCCAGAACAGCTACCTTAAAGTAGCTGAATAAAACCGCTAGCCCGTTTTCACAGACTGGCTAGAGTTCTGGGCTCCAGTCCCACCAGTCAGGCTGAGGATCAGCTGATTCCTCTGTTTCCAGGGAAACCTGGACGTTTTCTTCAGCTGTGCTTTTCTGACTGTCTCCTCAGCTCCTCAGAGGCCGCCTGTTGCCAAAGTGGCTCCTAAGCTGGCCCCCGTTGGTCTTAAGAAGCCGGGGATGGGGGGGTCTGACGAGGAGAGGATGGAGCTCCTGAATGAGGTGAACATGGCTGTATTAATCATAAACCTGTAGAACTCTGAGCTGTTTCTGATGAACACGGGTCGATTTCTACCAACAGATCGAGAGTCTGAAGTCCACCATCCAGGACATGGAGAAAGAAAGAGACTTTTATTTTGGCAAGTTGAGGAACATTGAGCTGATCTGCCAGGAGAAGGAAGGAGAGGGCGACCCCACGCTGCAGAAGATCATAGAAATCCTCTACGCCACAGACGTGAGTCTCTGTCTTTAACAGAACGCTAACATCACAACCATGTGGTCAGGTCAGCGCTAAGGGTCTACAGGGTTAGGAAGACCTCCTCTCATCAGGGTTTAACCTGGGCAGGTGGTTGTCCCACAGGAAGAAGAGCCAGGATTTAAATACCAGAGTCCCAAAAAGAAAAACGGCTTTTTAACTAGCAGAAAACTAAAGACCAGGGGGAACGTTAGCGTAGCGTTTCAACAGCTGGTGTTTGGCTCTCTACTGTTACCGTGGCAATGTGTGGTCTCATGTCGGAGGAGGCGGGGCATAAGGATTCTACCTGATGGGAGGGGTGAGAGCTCTGAGACGTGTTGGTGTAAACCAGCTAGGTTTAGCTCCGCTCCACAAACGTCCTTTACCCTCAGGCCTGACGGTAACCGTGGAAACGTTGGCTGTAGTGACGGTGTGATCTTCTCCCTGTTGTCTCTGCAGGAGGGCTTTGTGATTCCAGACGCCGAGGAGCAGGAGGAGTTCTAGCTCTGAGCCGTTCCTCGTGGACAGTTTGGTTTAATGTTTTCAGCGAGCCCCGTCTCAGTAATCAGGCCTTCATCACTGCCTCCGTCAGTCTTCAGAACCCAAACCCAACACTGTGCTGTCACCCAGGTCTTCCCAGAACCAGACCACGCAGCAGGTCTGGGGTTTTTGTAACGGACTTGGTGAGACGTGTGTTTTTCTGTGTGTTTGAAATTTGGTTTAATACGAATGAAGAACCTCCTCTAAATATTCAGCTGACCTTTCAGCCCTCTGTTCCAAATATTTAGTGTCATTTAGAGTTTTGGTGCTGCAGCCACTCCGTGCCTCTCCTGTTGGATCGGATCTGGTTCCTGAGGAGGAACGAGGGTCCGTGGAAGCCGAGGAACAGGAAGAACCTAGAACCCAGCTTTGTGCCATGCTGAGTTAGTTTGTTTGTGACTGGTTGTTGTTTGGGAAGCGTCGGATCAGTCCAGGACCAGGCAGCAGCTTGGGCCTTTCCTCTGCTCTGATCAGCTGTTTCCTCCTAAATCTGGTGTCCGCTTCCTGTTTCATCATGTTTTCCCATGATCCTTCATGGTTTTAAAGCTACACCCCCCGACCCTCTTTGTTTCTTCACACCCGGGTTCTTAGGGGAGCATCAATTCCTTGTTGACGTTTGAATTTTAATGTTTTTTTTTCACGCTTATATTTTTAGTGAAGACTCTTGTGTTGTGTAAGACGTGAGAACCCTGTTTGGTTTGGGTTCTCACTCAGTGACTCCTGTATGAAACGTGACCTGGAGGACGTCCCGTTTCCAAACCTCGGCGTCTACATTTCAGGCTAAAAGTGCAATTCTTCTGTCCCGGAACGCCAGGCTCTGTGTTGACGTGAGCGTCGGCGTTCTGACCAACATGTTCATTAAAAAGTGCTGAAACGTGTTTCTGATCCGTGGCTTTTCTCTGGTTCGACTTGGCGCTTTGTTCCGTAGCAGACAGACTTGTGTTGACACCAGAAGGCCTTAAGGTGGTCCTGATCCCTGAAGAACCAGAGACCTCGTGTCCTTCGTCCTACCTGCTGAGGTGGACTCCAGTCCATTTCAGACTCAGATTTCATCTTTCCTGATAAAGTATTGCTTGTATTTCCCTCGTTTTTACTGGTCGACTTCACTAAGACGACACAGGAAGCTAAACCCAACCATTCATTTCTGATTGGCTCTTTTCTCAGACGGTAAACCCTCGGATCATTCCTCCTGTTTGATTTGGTTTGTTTTCTGTTCAAAATTAAGTTTGTTTTTTTTATATTTTTTGTTGAATAAAAGGTAGTCCAGCTTTATTTTGTGGGCGTCGCACTTTTCTCAGCTCTTCTGTAGGAACCAGCATGCTAACGGCTGACGTTAGCAGGACCGGGGTCAGGCTGTGCATCCAGGGTCCTGGAGAGGAGGCCTCCAGGTCGTCGCAGGACGCAAATATCCTTTTTCTAGGAGACATCAACCATGGTCCCACCTTCCTCGCTTGTGATTGGCTGCAAGCGCTTTCCTGCGATTGGCTGTGGGGATTTCAGGCAAGCTCCCGCCTTTCTCGCATCTGATTGGCTAGGGAGGACCCTTGCTCTCTCGCCCTCTTCGCCTTGTTAACAGAACAGCTGTTTTTGCCGAGTATCGGGAATCAGATTTGAAGATCCCGTTCACGCTCAGTGCTTTGAACTGACTTTATTTTTATGCAGTTTAATGTTTTTTAGAGCCATTAGTTTGAATCTTTGCAAAACAAAGACGGAGTCAGCACACACCTAAAAGGTTAGGCAGGCAAAAGATTTTACACCAAAAAGCTCCTGTTGTGGAAAAACAACCCTGTATTTTATAAATAAAATCAAATCACATTTTCTCTCCGATACAGCTGCAGTATTCTCAAAATGCAGGCCTTCATCACATCAAAAAACAATTATTTATTAAAACATTAAAATTGCAACGTTTGATGCTACATAATAAAACTAAATTTACCTCTGCTCAAGTCTACACATCCGACGCTTCGGTTGCTCTCTAGAAGGTGCTGACGAGCGAAGGGCGAAGCCAAAGATCCTTCTAGCCAATCAGATGCGAGAAAGGCGGGAGCTTGCCTGAAATCCCCACAGCCAATCGCAGGAGAGCGCTTGCAGCCAATCACAAGCGAGGAAGGCGGGACCATGGTTGATGTCTCCTAGAAAAAGGATATTTGCACCCAGGACACGTTGGAGAAAGACACATCTTCAACCTGGCCAGGGGGGGGGGGGACGTCTGGGACGCTGCCCCTGAGACCCAGACAGGTGGGAGAAGATGAGACCATAGACTTTAGATGGAGTAGTTTTAAAGACCTAAAGGTTTCTGTGTTGTCACTGATCCGTAGCAGCGTCTCTCCTGATCTGATGAGTGTTGCTCTGGTGAGAGAGCTACTTCCTGTTCAGTGTGTGGCCCTTAACGTAGAAGAACCAGAGGACAGCTGATTGGTTTGAACTCGAGGCGTTGAATAAAAACAGAACAAACTGAGCAGTAAAACGTGTCTGGTGGAGGTTTGTCTGCAGGGCGCGCTCTGATTGGTCACGAGCGGAGAATGTAAACTGAACACCTCAAGAATTAAAAACTAGTCTGATGCATTCATCAGGACCGGAGCTCCGTCTCTTTATTTTACAGGTTAAAATCAAGGTAATAAAACTTTCACAGAACTGGAATCAGAGTTGAGTTTTAAAAGAGTCACAACCAACAGGAAGAGGCCGTTTCATCTCTGGCTGCTGGTCTGGGTGGAGCCGGGGGAGGGGTGGGCCTCTCGGTACTGCTGAGTCCAGCCCCGAGGGTCCTGGTCGTGGAGCTGAAACCAAACATCAGTTACTTCATTAAACACCAGGCGAGATCTTCCAGCACTTCCTAAAGGCGACGACTCATCGACCCTCTGACCAACACCCACAGGTCTGGAGGGTCATGTGTCGAAGCCCAGCAGGAGCTGGGGATCGAACCAGCAACCCTCTAAAGCTATCACCGCCCCGACAAGTGTAATCTAAAAATAATAGTAAAAACTGCTAAATTTATCATAAATCACAAAGTTTACCTTCCTGAATTTTGATGCTTATTTTAAAGTTTTAGGAGTCAGAAGAAAATACAAAAGAGAGCAAAAACAAACCTGTAACAGGGTCGATGCAGGAATCTTGAAGTTAAATTCAAAACCTTTTCAAGACCGTCTCAATATGTTTTAATACCTCACCGCCATTCTGGTTATGAGGCAGTGTTCACAGATTCTCTTCCATCTCAACATGTCGGTGCGTTCGTAATCCTCACCGGGAACACCAGAGCGTACATTGTGCTTTAGAACTTCTGCACCGCCCGCCCTGGTGCTCTGAGAGAAGGATTACTAACGCACCCTTTGTTTCCTGTTCTTTTTTAAATAAAAATGACTAAATTCACACGTTTACGATGTTTTTGGGACTCAAACTGTTGGACATCAAATTCAGATTTTTTCGTTCCAACGTGTAAGACTTTATAAAGCCGTGATCAGACGTTTTAATACTTTATAAGGGTCTGGAATTTCCCTAAATTGATTTATCGCCTTTTAATACTTTTCAAGACTCCGCGGATACCCTGGTAAATAAACGAAGATAGGAGGGAAAACGGAGAGGAACTGAATCCATGTGATAATGAAACAAGAAATGACAGTAAAATAAAATAAATGTTATTTCACTTTGTGAGTAAATAAAACGTATTGAATAAATACAGAATATGAAAAAAATATAAAGGAAACAAATTAATAAAAAAACATTGGAAAACTGGAGAAGGGTGGCTAGCCTTCTCCGTGTTGGGGGAGGTCCTATCCCTAAGTATCTCGGGGTCTTGTTCTCTAGTGAGGGAAGGAGGGAGATGGACAGGCGGATTGGGGCAGCGTCTGCAGTGATGGACGCTGAACCGGTCTGTTGTGGTGAAGAAGGAGCTGAGCCAGAAAGCAAGGCTCTCGATTTACCGGTCGATCTACCTCCCAATCCTCACCTGGTCATGAGCTTTGGGTAATGACCGAAAGAACGAGATCGCGGATACAAGCGGCCGAAATTAGTTTTCTCCGCAGGGTGGCCGGGCTCAGCCTTAGGGATAGGGGGAGGAGCTCGGACATCCGGGAGAGACTCGGAGTAGAACCGCTGCTCCTCCATGTAGAGAGGAGACAGTTGAGGTGGTTCTGGTATCTGGTCAGGACGTCTCCCTCTGGAGGTGTTTCAGACATGTCCTGCTGGCAGGAGGCCCCCGGGTCGACCCAGGACACGCTGGAGGAAACATCTCCAGGTTGACCTGGGAACGCCTGGGTGTTCAGCTGAGGAGCTGGTGGACCTGACCGGGGTGAGGATGGTCTGGGATGCTGCCCCCGTGACTCGGACCCAGATAAGAGGAGGACGGCGAGGCCAGATTAGAAATATAATGATAAATGAATACTGTTGAAACTTAAACTTTATAATTAAGTCCTTTTGGAGAAGACTTCTCGTTATATTCTGGACAATATTTGACTGAATAATTACTTCATCAAGCCGTTTATTTATTTCTATGTAGATTTTAAAATACGGCCGCATCCGCCCTCCATAGAACCGCCGGCCCACAGCGACCATCAGCCCACCGAGCTCTGCCCAGTACTCCAGGTGGAGGATGAGGGGTCAACAGAGTCCAGTGACCAAGTAAAGGTTCCATCAGCCCGTTAAACACAAGAAACGACTTGTTCCTGTTCCTGTTGGTAAACCCTGGGCTGGCCAGTATCACATGTTGATGATATCGTCAAACTTCCTCCAGATTTTCCCGCGGTGCGACCAGGGTTGGACTGGGACCATAGTTTGGTCATGGCTCCTCCCACCGTGAGCACTAATGGCTGATGCTGGGTTTGGACGGCGACCGCTGTTGACTGAAGCGCCGTGCGCTATACGAGCGCCCCAGACCAGCAGTCCCATCCTGATGCTGTTCATGACGTATTGAAACGATCCTGTTGCTATGTTTAAATACGGCTGTATTACAACACCTATTGGTCTGAGATATTTATTAGGTGTGATTAATTACAGATCTCTTGTTTTAACTCATAACAGCACTGGTAATACTACACTACACTGACTTACTCCTACACTTTAAGGATTTCAGTCAGGAAGCCTACAGACAGCAGACTGAGGTATTCTGGTCAACAACACACGTACTTGTCCCATGACCTGGAGAATCTGGGCTTTGGACACCTCCATGTCAGCGCGTGGACCCCAGCGGACTTCATACTCCACTGGTTCTGTGTGAGGGATCCGCAGGAACTCCAGGTACCTACAGAGCAGACAGACGGGCCTCGTGTTAGAACCTCATTATAAACACAGCTAGTCGAGAACCAAGCCTGAACCACTTAGTAAACATCTGCTGCCTGGAAGCTTTAGAGTAGAAAATATGTCAAGATAAAAAAGGATTCTTTGCTTTGTTTTGCATTAAAACAAAATGTGATGAATCAGACTCATTAAAGCAACACTAAGTAGTTTTTTACACTTTAAACTAGAACATTAAAACTGATCTGGTAGATGTCTGAGTTAGAAACTGATCTGCCACCACTCTGCTGCCCTCTACTGGCCAGATACCGCACTAAACAGTTCTGAGGAGCGGGTAGGTCTCCTAGATGATGTCACTTCCTGCTTTACGGCCATAGTTACCAGGTGTAGCAACAGTCGGGGAGGAGTGACGCGTCAGCGAGGGTCTGATTATTAAAGACGTGGTGAAATGTAGAAAAGAATGTCCTGAACAATCAGACGTCCTCAACGCCACCTCACAGGTAAATAAACCAATCAATCCACCATGAAAACATCTACAGGAGCAGACCTCCACGGGGCTCCTCCCACTAGTGGGACCAGACCCGAAGTCCTACGGGTCCAGAAGGATCTGGGTTGAGTCATTATCTGGACATCGGAGTCACGCTCAGACAGCACACGCACGCACGCACGCGCACACACACACACACACACACACACACACACACACACACACACACACACACACACACACACACACACACACACACACACACACACACACACACACACACACACACACACACGCGCACGCACAGGAAAAGGTTAAAACAAAGCCAGAGAACAGGACTGAGTTTTGAAACGGTCGGCGCCGGTCTCCCTGGGTTTGGGTCTGAGAACTCTGTTTATTCACAGACAGGTTTAAATGTGGTGACCAGATCCACGGGTCCAGATGACATCACTTCAACACAAGTCTTCTTCTAGTAAACAGGTGTTAGAGGGTTAGGGCTGTTAGAGCAGCAGCACCAGGACACAGTGGGTTTAACGACAGCCTAGTGTCTGAAGACGGGAAGCTGGCCAGCATCACTGCTGCAGCGGCCAATCAGCTTCCACCCTTCAGTTGTTCTGTGGTGTGGTATAAACCAGAGTCTATGGTCTGAGAGACACTGGCTCTGAACACACCAGGGGTCAGCGTTTATAACCGTTAAGTTTTAAACTAGTAAAGTCTCTAAGTGAGCGTCGAGGTTGTAGCTCCAGCAGCTCTGATGGTCCAGTCAGGTTTCTGTAGACCTCGTTCTGCTGGAACAGGTCTTCGCTCTGACTGGAAGGAGCTGGTTGTGGTTTTTAGGGTCCTACATGGACCAGCTCTCCTTCCAGCAGGTCCCTGAGAGCCCAGCTGTGTACCTCCTGTAAAACGTTAGCTTCCTCTATGACTGACATCAGGTTACGGCTTACTTCTGTCGCACAAACTCATCGGTGACGACCTTCTTCACGTCACCAAACTCTTCATGTCTTCGTCTGAAAACGTTTTGAGAGAAAACCAGAAATAATCACAATAATGGAACGCCATCAACTACAAACTGAATCTGCTCAGAGCGATCAGAACGACTCACCCAGGATCAACACGGAGCTTCTTCAGAGTGTTCCAGATCAGGACTACAAAAACCAAACCAACCATCTCATCACTGGACTGAACAGAGCTCAGGGTTAGGTCAGGGGTCAGGGGTCAAGGTACTCACCCTCTCTGACTACGCCTCCTTTCATGAAAACAACGCTCAGGATCACAAAGAGCAGACCCATCTTTGGGTTGGTGGGGAATCTGAACAAACAAAAAAAGATTTCTTAGAACATTTTAAATCAAACAGACAGCGAACCCCCCCCCCCCCCCCAGTCTCAGGTTATCCCTCTAAAGGTTCTGGGTTTAAAGGTTGAGGAGCAACATTCTGTAGAACCTAATCAGGTCACATGAAACCAGAACTGGAGCCTCGTTTACAAAAAACGCAAAAAACACACAGGCCTGAAAGTCGCTTTCCCACAAACTTTGGGATTTATTAAAAAAACTTCATGGAAAAACGTGGAAACTTTAAGAACAGTTTGGAGATGAAACCTGGCAGAGCAGCTGGTGAGACGGCAACACGGACACGCACGCCGATTTTAGTAGTCGATGTAATCGTGACTAATCGACAAATCGTGGCAGCCCTAGTACACATGCATGTTTAGTGCACATGCACACCACTTGTGTGCAGCCCTGGTTACCAAGTTGTTCTGGGGGTTTGGGGTCAGACATGCATCAGGATACTCACTCAAACACAGAGCTTCTAGATGGCGCTGCGTCCAGATGGTTGACCAGTATATACAAGTGGTTCTTGGGATCAATTTCAACCAGTTTCAAGCCAAAGACCTGTTCAAACACAGGAAACAAAAGACAGAGGTAAACAGAAGAGCTGGTCTCAGAGCAGCTGCTGATGGTCTCAGACCTGTTCAAACGTCTGTGTCGCCCTCTTTATGATCTCACTGTAGACGCTCCTGTAGTCCTTCATGACGTGTTTCACAAGGTCTAGGAGGACAGGAGAACGTCAGACTGGACTCATGGTCACATCTTTATGAAACCAGTTCAACAGACTGGAGTTCTTTACTTAATCTGGTTTAGTGGCTGTCCACAGATGTAGGAGAGTCTGCCGTTTTAGGGACCCTGATCTGTGTATGACCTATGACCCTGTGGATCACCGTGTGCTGCTTCAGACGCTAAAGTAGGGGCGGGGAACCTTGGACCACCACGCAGTGTCTAATAAATAAAGTCATTAAACTTGGAGGGAAAATATCAACAACCAATGATCAAATCAACGAGCCAGTATCGGAGTCAGTGAACGCAACATGAGGTCAAGCGTAGCGGGGGAGACAGAGTGATTGATGGGTGTCCATCATGGCGGCTGTGGAGAGACAATGATCTAGAAAGTAAACTTTTTTCAGGAGAAATAGAGAAGTATCCAAGTAAAGAACAAACTCGTGAGTTTAGGTTGTGTCGAGTCTCTGGTCGTGACTCGTGATGAGTCTGACCTGGAGAAACTTTACCAGAGACACGTTACCGGAACCAGAGGAGTTTACCGGACCGACTAGTCTACAGCACTTCGTCTGAGTAATCAGATTACCAGACTGGAGGTCACCAAAAAATACAGGTGGGCTACATTAAAATCTTCTCCAACTGAAAACGGTTCAGTAGATTACGTTCACACTGCAGGTCTTAATGCTCAAATCTGATTTTTTAATCAAATCCGATTTTTTTGTCTGGCTGTTCACACTACAACTGAAATGCGACAGCAAACAGTCTCCAGTGTGAACGAATCACGGCCCCAAAGCGGCCCGCATGCGCAGACGATGACAAGACGTCACGCATAACGTGCTCTGTTTACGGAAGTAAAATGGCTTTGGACTTGACCATGGCCCAATTACGGTAAGATCTCTTTAAGGCTGAAATACACCGGAGACATCAACGCTGCGCCACGTCGCGCTCGCACCGTTATTTTGATTAAAAACCATTTTAGTTCGTCAGATCACTCATCACACGGGGACCGCCACAGCGCTTCCCAGAAACGCGAGTCCACGCCACGGCGCTAAGTTCACTTGAACAGAATTGTCACCTAATATATTTCTAATCAAGTCCTAAACCTCACTTTCTGTCCACCGACTGCCTCCGTCTCCAGTATCAGCTCTACGTGTTGGAGCGTTTCCCTCCGCCGGCGCTGATTAGTGGTCTGTCTCCTGTCGGTCACGTACGAGGCGGATTCAATGCGACATGTCCGTTCAGACTGAAGTCGCTTTCAAAAACATCAGATACGTATCCGATTCAGGACCACATATGAAAGTGACCTGGGTCGGATTTGAAAAAATCGGATCTGTGCCGTTCAGACTGTCTTTAAAAATCAGATATGGGTCGCATGAGGGGAAAAATCGGATTTGAAGCGCATTTGGCTGCAGTGTGAACGTAGCCTAAAAGTATTGGTTCTGTTAACCAGGTTAAAAGAAACGTCATGGTAACGGAACCAGGTTTAAAGTAACGCCATGGCAACGGAACCAGGTTTAAAGTAACGTCATGGTAACGGAACCAGGTTTAAAGTAACGCCATGGCAACGGAACCAGGTTTAAAGTAACGTCATGGCAACGGAACCAGGTTTAAAGTAACGTCATGGCAACGGAACCAGGTTTAAAGTAACGCCATGGCAACGGAACCAGGTTTAAAGTAACGCCATGGCAACGAAACCAGGTTTAAAGTAACGCCATGGCAACGGAACCAGGTTTAAAGTAACGTCATGGCAACGAAACCAGGTTTAAAGTAACGCCATGGCAACGGAACCAGGTTTAAAGTAACGTCATGGCAACGAAACCAGGTTTAATGTAACGTCATGGCAACGAAACCAGGTTTAAAGTAACGTCATGGCAACGAAACCAGGTTTAATGTAACGTCATGGCAACGAAACCAGGTTTAAAGTAACGCCATGGTAACGGAACCAGGTTTAAAGTAACGTCATGGTAACGGAACCAGGTTTAAAGTAACGTCATGGCAACGAAACCAGGTTTAAAGTAACGTCATGGCAACGAAACCAGGTTTAAAGTAACGTCATGGTAACGGAACCAGGTTTAAAGTAACGCCATGGCAACGGAACCAGGTTTAAAGTAACGTCATGGTAACGGAACCAGGTTTAAAGTAACGTCATGGTAACGGAACCAGGTTTAAAGTAACGCCATGGCAACGGAACCAGGTTTAAAGTAACGTCATGGCAACGAAACCAGGTTTAAAGTAACGCCATGGCAACGGAACCAGGTTTAAAGTAACGCCATGGCAACGGAACCAGGTTTAAAGTAACGTCATGGCAACGGAACCAGGTTTAAAGTAACGTCATGGTAACGGAACCAGGTTTAAAGTAACGCCATGGCAACGGAACCAGGTTTAAAGTAACGTCATGGTAACGGAACCAGGTTTAAAGTAACGTCATGGTAACGGAACCAGGTTTAAAGTAACGTCATGGTAACGGAACCAGGTTTAAAGTAACGTCATGGCAACGAAACCAGGTTTAAAGTAACGTCATGGCAACGAAACCAGGTTTAAAGTAACGTCATGGCAACGAAACCAGGTTTAAAGTAACGTCATGGCAACGAAACCAGGTTTAAAGTAACGTCATGGTAACGGAACCAGGTTTAAAGTAACGTCATGGTAACGGAACCAGGTTTAAAGTAACGTCATGGCAACGAAACCAGGTTTAATGTAACGTCATGG
>SSNR01000312.1:269347-282386 GCA_006937965.1 Callopanchax toddi | reverse complement strand
CGGAACCAGGTTTAAAGTAACGTCATGGTAACGGAACCAGGTTTAAAGTAACGTCATGGTAACGGAACCAGGTTTAATGTAACGTCATGGTAACGGAACCAGGTTTAAAGTAACGTCATGGTAACGGAACCAGGTTTAAAGTAACGTCATGGTAACGGAACCAGGTTTAAAGTAACGTCATGGTAACGGAACCAGGTTTAATGTAACGTCATGGTAACGGAACCAGGGTTGGGCGATGTGTAACATTTTTCCAGTCGTCCATCCTCAGTCCAAAAAGCGACAATAGGCGATTCATTCCTTCAGGTGACATGCTGACATATTTGTGGGCGGAGCAATGTAAACACACACTAATGGATTTACCAAATTAGAACTCAGAAGTCTCAAAATTGAGGAAATAGTTGTAAAAAACACAGCGTCGCCTGTTTGGGGCTACTTTGGCTTTAAACAGACGTCTAGTGGCAGCAAAGAGCTCCGACATCGAGTGTTTACCTTCTGCTGTGTGCTAACTAAGCTAACACAGAGCTAGCAGCTAGCTGCTGCTGCTCCGCCAGCTCTCGGGGGAGGAGGAGGAAAAAGGAGCTGCTGCTTGCAGCTGGGAGGAGTTTGCGTGTAACGTTTAAAAAGAGCATTATTTATTATTTTTACGTGGGCTGCGTCCTTTGACTTCAACCAAACGTTGTTAATAATGAAGAAATTAATTTATAGCAGGACGAATAAATCGTTGTTGAAAAACGGGAGGCGATTGGCTGAGCTCATCGCCGATAGTCGATACATTCATCTGATCGCCCAGCCCTACTGGTAACAGAACCACAAACCCCCACTGACTTCAATCAGCTCCATTCATTAAACCTGACTAGGTATACTTAGTAAATATATAAAGTACCAAGTAAATAAAAAAAGTACCAAGTAAATACATAAGGTACTATGAAAATAAATGAAGTACTAAGTAAACAGAGTCTTAGTCTTTCTGAGGGAAGACCAGGATGTCATGAACGTGGCAGAGAACAGGCAGATGGACCCAAGCTGCAGGTAAGCAGGAGACGGAGGTATAACCCAAAAAATGATGACGTTTATTAAAGGACTGAACTAAACGAACCCAGACTTGACTTACTTGACTAATGAACAGGACTTGACAGAACAGAGCAGACAAAAACAGGACAGGCAAAAGCAGAAGAACTGACGATGACACAAGAAATCAGCAGGGCTTAAATACAGACCGGACTACCGAGGGGCAGGCGAGGACACTGGCTAATCAACAGGCGAGGACACTGGCTAATCAACAGGCGAGGACACTGGCTAATCAACAGGCGAGGACACTGGCTAATCAACAGGCGAGGACACTGGCTAATCAACAGGCGAGGACACTGGCTAATCAACGGGAGAGGACACTGGCTAATCAACAGGCGAGGACACTGGCTAATCAACAGGTGAGGACACTGGCTAATCAACAGGCGAGGACACTGGCTAATCAACAGGCGAGGACACTGGCTAATCAACAGGCGAGGACACTGGCTAATCAACGGGCGAGGACACTGGCTAATCAACGGGCGAGGACACTGGCTAATCAACAGGCGAGGACACTGGCTAATCAACAGGCGAGGACACTGGCTAATCAAAAGGCGAGGACACTGGCTAATCAACAGGCGAGGACACTGGCTAATCAAAAGGTGAGGACACTGGCTAATCAACAGGCGAGGACACTGGCTAATCAACGGGCGAGGGCGGGGCCACATGACGAGGACTATGACTAAATACAGGACACTACCAAGACTAGAACTAGAAACCAGACAATGACAGAAAACAGACGGAACCATCACACAGGATCCAGCTCTCGACTCTGATGGACTCCAATTTATTTTGAAGACCAAGAATCCATTAAACAGTCAGCCAATCAAATTCATGTCTCTGTTAGTTTAGAGACCCTTTGTGTCTCGTGTCTACACATTTACTGATCCTGTCCAGAAACCAACACTTTGTTCTGTTCATTAAATTTCACATCTTTATTAAACGGTTGTCCACCTACAAGTGAAAACAGTCACCATCTCTTTATTTTTTCTGCAGGTATCGACTGAAGTCTTTGTGACTGAGAACTTGGTGATTTTTGCCCTGTCTTGATCAAACTGGACATGACTGGTTTAAGCTCTGAATGTGGCCCTCAGAGACTAAATAGAGGCTGTCCAGAAACCCACGGAGACGTCAGCGCCTCGCCGCGCTGGCTCGGCATCACTGGAGAGTTTTCTGGTCTCACGGGACGCGTTCTTGAAGAGGAGCGCCGTTGAAGGCTGCTAGCAAAATCGTGCGATTGTCACAATATGTCACAGGAACTAAGAACAGGAAGTATGGTCTGTATGTGGTCAGAACTACCGCGGCGTTTTGTGGGAATACCTTTAGTTCTTCAACAACGGGTCGGTGAGCCGTTTATTAGGATAACCGCTTTCTAAAGCTCGACTACACCAATTCATATCTGCCACTTTATGATGAGCTCACCTCCATCTATGGTTTTCAGGTAAACAGTATTTTGATGGTGGTGCTCTCGCGCCCTCTAGTGGCACCAAAATATATTACACACAACCCAAGACATGAAATCCAGTTAACGGGATTTATTCAGGCTGACTTTAGGTTGCATGATGTTTTTGTTTTATCGTGTTCTTATCAAGTTTTATCCTTTGTGTTTTTAGAATTGTTTTTATTGTAAAGCACTTTGTGGCCATTGGCCTGAGAAAAGTGCTATATGAATAAAGTTATTATTATTAGACTCATTACATCATTAACAGCAGTTAACCGGTTAACGATGTTCATCCCTAGCTGGTCCGTTTCAAAGTTGCTGTATTTTTGGGCAAACCTTAAATTTTCAGATTAAAAAAAGAAAGAAAAATGTTGTTAAACTTCTGACTGAAAACAAACCCAACTGACGGTCATTTCTCGTCGTTCTGCTGCTGTACCTGCTCGCCGTACTGGGATCTTCTTTTGATCTTTCACCAAAATGTACTGCACCACCTCAGCAGTCTGCAGCACAGTGAAGAAAACCATCAAAAAGATTCATTTTATAATCATTAGAGGCAGCACCATGCTGTCATTCACTGAGCCACCAATACAGATGCATTGTGGGAACATTCTAGACCCTTTTCTGTGCGTTTGCTACCTTCTGGTCGACTTGTGCCGAGGTGAGTCTCTCCAGACCCCTCTGGACTTGAGACATACTTGGCTGAGTGAAACTTCCATCTTCATCCTCATTCTGAGTCATCGGCCTGCCGGACTGTCGCTGCACAAAAACATTTTATTAGCCGTCAGACACAACCGACATTATAACGTCACATCATCACACTGAACTATTTAAATAAACACTCACCGACTTTCAGTCTAAGAAACCAGAATCACAGAGGTAGATTTTAAAGGGATGTTTGGGTCAGATTTCTCTCCATTAAGGACAAACCCAGTGGGGGTGAGGCTGGGTGACTTTCCCAGGCAATGTCCTCAGTCCAACAAATGACAATGGCTGATTTAGTCGAGCTGGTAACATTTTTGTGGGCGGAGCAACGTAAACATGCACAGAGCCTGTTTAAACTCACAAGTCCAGAAAAGGAGGAACTAGTTAAAAAACTCTCAAAGTCTCCTCTCTGGGATTGGTCTGGCTTTAAACCAGCAGCTTGTTCAGACGTATAGTGTCAGTAAAAGGCTCAAACATCTAGAGCTAACAGCCTCCTGCTGAGGACGCTAAGCTAACAGCCTCCTGCTGAGGACGCTAAGCTAACAGCCTCCTGCTGAGGACGCTAAGCTAACAGCCTCCTGCTGAGGACGCTAAGCTAACAGCCTCCTGCTGAGGACGCTAAGCTAACAGCCTCCTGCTGAGGACGCTAAGCTAACAGCCTCCTGCTGAGGACGCTAAGCTAACAGCCTACTGCTGAGGACGCTAAGCTAACAGCCTCCTGCTGAGGACGCTAAGCTAACAGCCTCCTGCTGAGGACGTTAAGCTAACAGCCTACTGCTGAGGACGCTAAGCTAACAGCCTACTGCTGAGGACGCTAAGCTAACAGCCTCCTGCTGAGGACGCTAAGCTAACAGCCTCCTGCTGAGGACGCTAAGCTAACAGCCTCCTGCTGAGGACGCTAAGCTAACACAGAGCTATCAGCTGCTGCTGCTCCGTCACCAAATCTCTCAGAGACTTCAACCTGCAGCAGAGATTCATTTAATGGAACCACATGTTGACTGAAGGAGGTTTTTATTTCAGTTTTAGTTTCATTTTGTTTTAGTTGTTTCAGACTGAGCTGAATCTGTCTGACAGATAAACACTGAACCAAGCTGTAAACAAGATTAAACCTGAAAAAAAAAAAAAAGAATCTCAGTATTTATATTATCTTTTATTTCTGATTTATTAAGTTTGATTTCAGTTGCATGTTATAGGTTGCAGAGGAGAAGTCAAGCTGGTGAAATACATTGTTTGTTTTAATTTAAGGACGTAAAGGAAACACACTGAGAGTCTTTTAAAGGAGGTCGAGAAGTTCAGACTTTATAAAACTCAGCAGTCCAGCTGAACGTCATCTATAGGACACGTTGTGACATCTACTACTGATCTGTCCAACAGGATGATAGACAGTAAATCAGGAGTTACTGTCAAACAGTTGATTCTTATGCAGATGAGACCCTGTAACCACGTTTGTCCTCAGTGACAGTGACAGAGACCTCACTGATACAACACTGTTCATCAACTACCTAAAACAAACCTCTACAACTACTCTGACGCGGTCCTAGACTGACCTGCTGTAGTAGATGTGTCTCTGGTACTCACTTTGCTCTGAGAGGACGTCTGAGAGGCGGACAGCCTCTTTCTCTGCGACATGACGGCGACTCTCCTCCTGACAGACCGTAAAACCCCAAACACGACTCAGAGGTCAACCGGACACGACGTCACACCGAACCGCGGGCTGCGATCAAAAACCTCACGTTATGTAGAAAAAGCTCCTCCTGCCGCGAACCGAGCGTTGACTCTTCGTCGTGTGTCTTTTTAACGGCGGCGGGCAAACAGCGTGTAGGAGCACTAGCGCCCCCTACCGGATCAGACAGGAGCAACACATCCGGGTCTTTTTTTGTTCTTTATTGAATCTTAACAAGTACAGTCAGATAAGAACAGATGACAAGAAATTTAAGAATGATAACAGACAAGACACCAAATATTAAGATAAACAAAAGATACAAATAATTAAATGAGTAAAAGAAATGAGAAAAGATGCATTTCTTCCAAAAATGCAAAGTTTGAATGCATTTAATGCTGAATGATTCAGCTGAAATTGCACAAAACCAGCTGAATGAAGCTCAAATGAGCTGAAAATTAGCTAAACTTGAAATATTTCCTGAAAATTTTGAATTGTTGAAGTTTAATGTAGCTTAAAGTTATTCAATTTGAATTATTAGGTTTAAAAATATTTGAACTGTTGCATTTTATTTTTTAATCTGCTGAAAATGTTTAAATTCAGCTGTAAAAATCGGATAAACCTGTGGAAATAGCTAAAAACTGATTAATAGCTTAATCTAAGCTGAACTGTGTAAATACAGTTAAATCAGTCAAAGACAGACTGAGAAACAGCTGAATCTAAAGGATTAAAGCAGCTCTCTGGAGCCTTTTTCTCTGTCTCAAAGTTTTCTAAATGTTCTAAATGATATTTCAGGTCTAAACTATGATCTATGGGTTGAGTTCCACAACATCTGTCATTCTGATGAAGACCCTCCTTCCTCCTAGAGACCCCTTTCCATTATTTCTTGCCGCCGACATTTTTCAGCCAATGAAATTCAAATGTCTGCATTCTCTCAACATGCACGCGCATCGACCAAACCTGTACCAGTAGGGGGCGCTGTCGTACAGGACGCTCCGTGTGTTTCTCTGCCGTCTCAGCCGTTCACTGAGGACTCACGGCTCATTTCTACTAAAAACCTACCCATTCTCCAGATAAAGATGGATTTATTTTTATTTTTAAACCTTTCACCTCACAGAATGGCAAGGCTTGACAGGGTTACGCGTTTATTTTGGTCAGAAAGTTCATCCAGGGCCGAGTCAAGTTCAGCTTCAGAGTCCAGCAGCAGCTCTCTGCTAACAGAGCTAATATCAGAAGCAGCAGGGACAGAGAGGGCTCTTCAGACCCTCGTAGTGTTGTTGGAGTAAGATTGTGAACTGTGAGTGATTAAACCCTACACACTGAGCGGTACAGTTCATGTCCGAAGTATATGCGCCGCGTGCACGCGCGCACGCGCGACCGGACGCGCGTGTCGAGATGTTTTGAGGAGGAGCCTTTGGACGCTAGATTCAAAACCTGCTCTCCTGATGAAATCCTCCAGAGTGCTGCTTTAAGTTGGCAAAACAAACTGCTACATCCTCTGAAAATGGTTAAAAACTGAAATTAAGTTCCACATAAGCTAAACTGAGAAAAGTCAATGAAGGCCAGGAAGAGATGAACCAGTTAAAACTGGCTGAAACCTGATGTAATGAAGATTAACTTTAGCTAAAATTAAGTTAAAATGTCATAAAAAGCAGAATCTATTTTAAAAAGTTGAAGTTTTAGCTGAAAAGTTTTAAATAATTTACTGAAAGAGTTAATCTGAAGCTGAATTTAAGTTAAGTGCCAACATTAGCAGAAATATCTTAAATATTTGAAGTTTAGAGAAGGTTCAAAGAGTTTAATTTGAGTTAAACAGTTCAAAATACCTGATTTGTTGACATTTAAGAGTTGAATTTTGTTTAAAAAGTGTGATTTAGATGAAAAGATTGCTTGAACATTCAAATGGTTAGCAACATACAGTAAAAAACAGCAAAAGGCAATAACTTGCAAAAGGGTTTAAAGATGAAATAAAAGGAGTGTGTGTGTTACATGAAGACATTCAGTAGCTTACAGACCTCATCAGTCCTGAGAGCTTCTTGTTTTCTGATGAGGAGATTGTTCTCAGATATTGTTCAAGTTCTTTTTTCAGCACAAAGACTTCAGGGTTTCCTCCAGTACATTTGCTTTTGTGTGAAATTTGGTCAAAAATAAAGACATATTTATAAAAAAGAGAGCATTCTTCTTTCTGTGAACAAAACGATGACCACTAAAAGTGACAGTCTTAAAGTAAAGTAGAGGTGAAAGTCAAAGGAAACGGTTTCATTGATAAGTTTGTTGAAGTCTTCCAGATGGATGAGTAAATGAACACGACCAAAATAAAGGAGTGGTGGTTTCCAGATGTTCTCGACAGAAAGAACAGTTCACATTTATATCATCTTTAAATGTTGAAAGAACTTGTTTAGTAGGGTAGAATTTATGTATCCGTTTAAACAAACCTCCTGGACTTTGTTGGCTAAAGAGAATTTTTCCATTAATACCAGTCACAACATTAAAACGTGTCTGGTGGAGCAGAAATGAGTGTATTCTGAAACACAGCTCTCATCGTGGTGTTCAGATGTTTACTGGGAGAGAAGAACACATTTCCTAGAGAAGAATCTAAACCATCTGGGGACTGGACGGTCAGAGGAGCAGGAACTGGGAGCTGCTGATGACCAACCAGACGGGATAGCATCAAACACAACTGGTGTTACTGGTACAGGATATCTCACCAGAGGTTCTGAATAACTGACTGACCATCTTCACTGAACAGCTGACTGACTAAGATAATTCCATTGTTGAACCAATTATTGAAACGCAGTGTTTTGTTTCATAAAGCATGCTGTGATTATTCCACATCAAACAATTCTGTGGGGAAAACTTGTGTTAGTGAATGAATCTCCACGTTAAGAGAAGTGTTGATGGGAGAGAGAGTTTCAGTCCGTGTGCTGTCGTCACAGACCAGCAGGACGTTATGGACATACATGATGTGAGACCAGCAGGACGTTATGGACATACATGATGTGAGACCAGCAGGACGTTATGGACATACATGATGTGAGACCAGCAGGACGTTATGGACATACATGATGTGAGACCAGCAGGACGTTATGGACATACATGATGTGAGACAAAGGTCCACATGCAGATGGATCTTTGAAATGTTTTTTATCCGATTAATCCTAAAGGTGTTGTTAGTGCACCAAAATCAGGGACATTTCATCCGGGTCTCGTCCCCTGACCAATCATTTACATAACACGAGACAAGTTCTACCAAGAACGCTATAAAAGCTAGGAACATTTATAATCATATAAAATAACTCTGTAACTCGCATGTGTCTTTTTCATTTGATTTATTATTTTTATTTTATTTAATATTTAATCTTAATGTGTGTTCTTCGCTGTACCTTGTCCTTATATTAATACTTTTTGTCAGACTTAAATATATTCTTATTCCAGTCATTGTTGACAAGTTTGTTCTGTAAGAATGTTTGTGTTTTTCTAAAATTCAAATAAAGCATTGGAAAAACAAAAGAAACAAACTGTAATGAAAAGGAGCAGGTAGATAAAAAAAGACTCAATATCGGCCCTTATGACTTAGACTGTCGGACACAGACTCTTTTATGAACACCGTTCTGTTTCAGTTTTCAGATCTGACCATAGACATGGGCTGCTAGCAGCCCAACAAACAAACAAACAAACAAACAAACAAACAAACAAACAAACAAACAAACAAACAAACAAACAAACAAACAAACAAACAAACAAACAAACAAACAAACAGTATTTTGTGTCTGGCAGCCTATCATTGGTTGATTTCATTAAGGGTTTCCGTCAGACAGACTGAACTAAACCAAAGTATTCACAGTTCTAACAGGATGAAACCCCATTGTCCCCATGTTCAGAGACAGACAGGGGAATTTTATGAATCCAAAGTCTTTTCAGTGACCAATAACCACTCAAATCTAAACTAAAATCATTGAAATTAAATGGTCTCAAAGGTTCCCAGGACTTGATGAAATAGTTGTGAAAATGAGAATAATGTAGAGCCCCTGTAGTCCATAAAGCCTCTGAGCCGGAGGACGCGTGTCCACCTGACCGGAGCACAGGGTGTGCCACTATTTTTAGGTGTCTTCTGTTGTTTCCCATTTATAGAGGCCTCTATTTTCACACTGTCTCCCTCTCTCACCGCCACACATCTCTCCATCATCTTCTCATGAGGCAGACTGGGACAGAGGCTATTTTAGAGACACATGACTCAACAACAAAGGCTGAGCGTCGTAGTCCTGATCTCTGAGCGCAGCGCTCCAGCAGAGCCCAGAAGGCAGCAGCAGTCATGGATGACGTGTATAAAGCAGCGGTGAGTAGATCCTCCTTCAGTGTGAACTAACACCATCTCTGCCAGGCAGAAACCAGTGGAAGTCTTGGTTAGACCAACAACAGACCCTGGATCAGCTCAACCTGCCCGCTCTGTGAGGAGGCGTCCATGAGACCGCTGTCCCTGAGAGACGGCCTTAGAGCCGGGCCAAGGTGAAACCAGGTTTTAGCCTGACAGCAACAGAATATCAACCATAACTGATGTAATAGCTGAGCACTGACTTTATTAGTGGCTAGATAAAAACGACATCATCATAAAATTTGACTTCTATTTTAGGTCCTTTTTCAATGATGTCATAAGCTTCATATATGTGAATATATAAATATATATATATGTGAGTGTGTACTGTGTATACGACCTTTAAATGTGTGTGAGTAGAATGTTGACTCTAGTACTTATATACTTTTGTACTGTCATGTAGTACTAGGGTGTCAAACGTTTGACTGGTGCTGTGAAGGACATGTTCTATCAGAGGAGTCCTGATGAGGGGACAGGTCTCCAGTGGACTGTCCTCACAGAGGACCTTCAGGGACAGCTAGATGTTTCTGTGTAGAGGACGCGTGTCGTGGGCTTTTAGATTGACAGGTTATTATTGGCCTGTGAAGGCAGCAGGCTCCGCCCCCTCTGACGTCTCATGACGTCTCAGACTCACATCTGGTGAAAGTGACATGAAAAACAAATGGTACCCTCAAAAGGTACAACTTTGTATCTTAACTGGGGGTACACATTTTTACCCTTGTAGTTTGTACCTTTTACTAGTCAAACCTGTACCTTAGGGTACAAAGTTGTACCCCCTTAGGGGACACATTTGTACCCTAAGAAGGGTACCCTAAAGGGTACATATTTGTACCCCTTACGATACAACCCTGCAGTTAAAGGTACAAAGTTGTACTTTTGAGGGTACCACCCCAGTGACAAAAAAAGGTACAATTATGTCCTTTCATTTCTGAGAGTGTGGTGAGGGTTCTCACAAGATGTCTCACTGATTTCTACATTTTCACTTTCAAGACCAAATCTATTGAGTGTCCAGTAGAAACGACTCTTCATTCTAATGATAGCTGAGAGTTCTGCACACTCTGATATTCATCACTCGGAGTATCAGGTTCTAGGAGGAGGCTTCTGACTGGCAGGTCGACCACCTGGTCCTGAATTTAAACGATTCAATAAATACAACCTGTCTACAGAGACCTGAGTATCATCGTCCACTTACACAGGTGAAACTCATTGTCTCATTAAGGTCAGTGTTATGTAAATGCTCAGAGGTTACCTCGGCCGCCGTGACCCGTTAGATTCATCAGTCAACACCAGCTGAAACAGCTGACTCGTTCATTATTAGAACATTACAAAGCTGTTGATGTGATCTGCCCACACCCCCACACAGAGGCAGCAGGCACAAAGAGAAAAGGACCAAGTATCAATCCCTGTGGAACCCCACAGGACAGAGAGGAAAGATGATCCAGAAACCTCTGGGCTCCAGATTGGACCTGATCCACTGCAGGACACAGCGCCCTAAACATCAAATACCCAGGTCCACATCGGTCAAGTCTAAACAGGACGAGGACGTCTTTAAAACCCCCAGCAGAGCAGATTGAGAAGCTGATAAAATCTCCAGGACATCACTGTCCTCTGAAGGCTCCAGTAAGGAGATGGAAGTCCAGACCGGGCTATGGGATCAGGAGCGTCTCAGGAACCACACCTACAGAACGACTGTTATCTGATAGACAGAACAGGTGGAGCTAAAGCCCTCTGTAGAAGGACACCAGTCCCAGTCCCCTAAAGGTCCGGGTCTACTGGAAGGCTGGAGCTGTAAAGGTCACGTGTCTCTGCATCATAATGAACAATGAACAGCTGTTCAGACAGCTGAGCCTTCAGCTCCAGCCAACAGGAATAGCTGACAGACAGGGTCCCGTTACAGCCAGAGGGACAGAGAGAACTCACGGACTGTCTCTCCTCCTACAGGTGGAGAATCTGACGGAGGAGCAGAAAAACGGTGAGCACAAAAATGTTTCCCTAACAGCTGAAACAGCACTGACCCCTCTGACTGACCCCATGGAGGATCAGGACCAGAGAGTGCCCCCTGCTGGAGGATCTACAGGTCTACAGGGACCACTAAAACAAAACAAACAGATGATTATATATCAATAGTTCACTTTATAACCTCTGATTGTTTTATAACTCAGACTTGAACCTTTACACTGTTATGTGGGGATTGTCTGTTTCCTTTTCAGGAGTTGATTTATAATAAAAATTATACAAATTTAATGGAAATAAAACACTTTTACTTTTTACTCTTATTTTTTGATGATCTTTTTAAAAAACTTTTTTTATTTACCTTAAAATATGAGAACTTTAAACTTTTACATTCCTCTGCTTGATGTTTGTACTGATTTGTTTTGTTTTATTTTACCTCTTAATATATGTATATATATATATATATATGTACACACACACACATATATACGTATATGTATATATATATGTGTGTATGTATATACGTATATAGTGTTTATATTTATTTCAGTGTATATAGTGTATATCTATTTATTTCAGTGTATATATATTTATTTCAGTGTATATAGTGTATATATATTTCAGTGTATATATATTTATTTCAGTGTATATATATTTATTTCAGTGTATATAGTGTATATATATATTTATTTCAGTGTATATAGTGTATATATATTTATTTCAGTGTATATATATGTATTTCAGTGTATATATATTTATTTAAGTGTATATAGTGTATATATATTTATTTCAGTGTATATAGTGTATATATATTTATTTCAGTGTATATAGTTTATATATATTTATTTCAGTGTATATATATTTATTTCAGTGTATATAGTGTATATATATTTATTTCAGTGTATATATATTTATTTCAGTGTATATAGTGTATATATATTTATTTCAGTGTATATAGTGTATATATATTTATTTCAGTGTATATAGTGTATATCTATTTATTTCAGTGTATATCTATTTATTTCAGTGTATATATATTTATTTCAGTGTATATAGTGTATATATATATTTATTTCAGTGTATATAGTGTATATATATTTATTTCAGTGTATATATATGTATTTCAGTGTATATATATTTATTTCAGTGTATATAGTGTATATATATTTATTTCAGTGTATATATATTTATTTCAGTGTATATAGTGTATATATATTTATTTCAGTGTATATAGTGTATATATATTTATTTCAGTGTATATATATTTATTTCAGTGTATATAGTGTATATATATTTATTTCAGTGTATATAGTGTATATATATTTATTTCAGTGTATATAGTGTATATATATTTATTTCAGTGTATATAGTGTATATATATTTATTTCAGTGTATATAGTGTATATATATTTATTTCAGTGTATATATATTTATTTCAGTGTATATAGTGTATATATATTTATTTCAGTGTATATATATTTATTTCAGTGTATATAGTGTATATATATTTATTTCAGTGTATATAGTGTATATATATTTATTTCAGTGTATATAGTGTATATATATTTATTTCAGTGTATATATATTTATTTCAGTGTATATAGTGTATATATATTTATTTCAGTGTATATAGTGTATATATATTTATTTCAGTGTATATATATTTATTTCAGTGTATATAGTGTATATATATTTATTTCAGTGTATATATATTTATTTCAGTGTATATAGTGTATATATATTTATTTCAGTGTATATAGTGTATATATATTTATTTCAGTGTATATAGTGTATATATATTTATTTCAGTGTATATAGTGTATATATATTTATTTCAGTGTATATA
>SSNR01000312.1:239051-252103 GCA_006937965.1 Callopanchax toddi | reverse complement strand
GACACGAACTAGATGTCTATAACCCACCTGTCTGACAGGAACCCATCTGTCTGACATGAACCCGTCTGTCTGACAGGAACCCATCTGTCTGACATGAACCCGTCTGTCTGACAGGAACCCATCTGTCTGACATGAACCCGTCTGTCTGACAGGAACCCATCTGTCTGACAGGAACCCATCTGTCTGACATGAACCCGTCTGTCTGACAGGAACCCATCTGTCTGACAGGAACCCGTCTGTCTGACAGGAACCCATCTGTCTGACACGAACCCATCTGTCTGACACGAACCCGTCTGTCTGACATGAACCCATCTGTCTGACAGGAACCCATCTGTCTGTCATGAACCCGTCTGTCTGACAGGAACCCATCTGTCTGACACGAACCCATCTGTCTGACATGAACCCGTCTGTCTGACAGGAACTCATCTGTCTGACAGGAGCCCGTCTGTCTGACAGGAACCCGTCTGTCTGACAGGGGCCCGTCTGTCTGACAGGAGCCCGTCTGTCTGACAGGAACCCGTCTGTCTGACAGGAATCCATCTGTCTGACATGAACCCATCTGTCTGACAGGAACCCATCTGTCTGACATGAACCCGTCTGTCTGACAGGAACCCATCTGTCTGACACGAACCCATCTGTCTGACAGGAACCCGTCTGTCTGTCATGAACCCGTCTGTCTGACAGGAACCCAACTGTCTGACACGAACCCATCTGTCTGACAGGAACCCGTCTGTCTGACACGAACCCATCTGTCTGACATGAACCCGTCTGTCTGACAGGAACCCATCTGTCTGTCATGAACCCGTCTGTCTGACAGGAACCCATCTGTCTGACACGAACCCGTCTGTCTGACATGAACCCATCTGTCTGACACGAACCCATCTGTCTGACATGAACCTGTCTGTCTGACAGGAACCCGTCTGTCTGACAGAAACCCATCTGTCTGACATGAACCCATCTGTCTGACACGAACCCGTCTGTCTGACAGGAACCCGTCTGTCTGACACGAAAACGTCTGTCTGACACGAACCCATCTGTCTGACAGGAACCCGTCTCTCTGATATGAACCCGTCAATCTGACATGAACCAGTCTCTCTGACATGAACCCGTCTATCTGACATGAACCCGTCTGTCTGACATGAACCCGTCTGTCTGACATAATAATAATAATAATAATGCATAGGTTTTATATAGCGCTTTTAACCACTACTCAAAGACGCTTTACAAAAACAAAAAGAAGGAAACTGTAAAATAAATTAACAGGGTTTAAATGCTTGGTTAAACAAGTAAGTTTTCAGAAGTTTTTTGAATTTCAGAAGTGAGTCAGCAGTACGAATATGTTGGGGGAGAGAGTTCCATAAGGTGGGAGCAGCTACAGAAAAAGCTCTGTCCACAATGGTGCGATGTTTTGACGTTATTGTGTGAGAGAGGAGGTTGGAGGTCGAAGATCTGAGACAGCGAGAAGGGCGATGGTGACGCAGAAGGTCAGGCATGAACCCGTCTGTCTGACATGAACCCGTCTCTCTGAAATTAACCAGTCTCCCTGACATGAACCAGTCTGTCTGACACGAACCAGTCTCTCTGACATGAATCCGTCTGTCTGACATGAACCAGTTTCTCTGACATGAACCCGTCTGTCTGACACGAACCAGTCTCTCTGACATGAACCAGTCTCTCTGACATGAACCCGTCTGTCTGACACGAACCAGTCTCTCTGACATGAACCCGTCTGTCTGACACGAACCAGTCTGTCTGACATGAATCCGACTGTCTGACATGAACCAGTCTGTCTGACTTGAACCCGTCTGTCTGACATGAACCCGTCTGTCTGACATGAATCAGTCTGTCTGACATGAATCAGTCTGTCTGACATGAACCAGTCTGTCTGACATGAATCAGTCTGTCTGACATGAACCCGTCTCTCTGACATGAACCCGTCTGTCTGACATGAACCCGTCTGTCTGACACGAACCAGTCTGTCTGACATGAACCTGTCTGTCTGAAATTAACCAGTCTCCCTGACATGAACCAGTCTGTCTGACACGAACCAGTCTCTCTGACATGAACCTGTCTGTCTGACACGAACCAGTCTGTCTGACATGAATCGGTCTGTCTGACATGAACCAGTTTCTCTGACATGAACCCGTCTGTCTGACACGAACGAGTCTCTCTGACATGAACCAGTCTCTCCGACATGAACCAATCTGTCTGACACGAACCAGTCTCTCTGACATGAACCCGTCTGTCTGACACGAACCAGTCTGTCTGACATGAACCCATCTGTCTGACACGAACCAGTCTGTCTGACAGGAACCCATCTGTCTGACACGAACCCGTCTGTCTGACAGGAACCCATCTGTCTGACACGAACCCGTCTGTCTGACAGGAACCCGTCTGTCTGACAGGAACCCATCTGTCTGACACGAACCCGTCTGTCTGACAGGAACCCGTCTGTCTGACAGGAACCCATCTGTCTGACATGAACCCGTCTGTCTGACACGAAAACGTCCGTCTGACAGGAACCCGTCTGTCTGACACGAAAACGTCTGTCTGACACGAACCCGTCTGTCTGTCAGGAACCCGTCTGTCTGACATGAACCACTCTCTCTGATATGAACCCGTCTCTCTGAAATTAACCAGTATCCCTGACATGAACCTGCCTCTCTGACATGAACCTGTCCCTTTGTCATGAACCAGTCTCTCTGACATGAACCCGTCTATCTGACATGAACCAGTCTCTCTGACATGAACCCGTCTCTCTGACATGAACCCGTCTATCTGACATGAACCAGTCTCTCTGACATGAACCCGTCTAACTGACATGAACCAGTCTCTCTGACATGAACCAGTCTCTCTGACACGAACCAGTCTCTCTGACAGAAACCAGTCTCTCTGACATGAACCAGTCTCTCTGACAGAAACCAGTCTCTCTGACAGAAACCAGTCTCTCTGACATGAACCAGTCTCTCTGACAGAAACCAGTCTCTCTGACATGAACCCGTCTCTCTGACATGAACCTGTCTCTCTGACAGAAACCAGTCTCTCTGACATGAACCCGTCTCTCTGACATGAACCTGTCTCTCTGACAGAAACCAGTCTCTCTGACATGAACCAGTCTCTCTGACAGAAACCAGTCTCTCTGACATGAACCAGTCTCTCTGACAGAAACCAGTCTCTCTGACATGAACCTGTCTGTCTGACATGAACCCGTCTCTCTGACATGAACCCGTCTCTCTGACTCACATTTTCTAGAATCTATTTTTATTTTATTGCTATTTCTCTATTTTTATTGCTGTTTTATGATTCCATAGTTGGCTTTCTCTTTGTACGTTATTTCATTTTTCAGCCCTTTCTGACTGTCTGTGACAAACACTTGATAAACTTTACTGACCTGCAACCTGTTACAGATAATAATGATCATTTCAGACCATTTACTGGAATATTGAATCATGTATTGATTTGTATTTATGTGTTTGCAGCATAAAACACATGATAGCAGCCGCATCAAAGACAATAAGAGGAGGACTCACTGTGTCCATACTGGGTGCACTGGTAGCCAGCAGCTGGGTCCACTGTGTAGCTGGGGGTGCTGTATGCGGGGGGGCAGTAGGACTCAGACGAGGGGATTTTGTCGACAGATTTAACAGAACCCTCCAGTGAACGCTGGCTGCAGCTGGAGGAGATGCTGTTTGATAAAGAAATGTCCAGTGAGCTTTGAAGAGGGGGCACCGAGAAGTCGAGTGGCGGCTGAGAGGAAACACTGCTGGGATTACCCAGAATGCTCATGACCTGTTAACACAGAACAGAAAGGTGTTTCAGAACCTTAGCATAGAGGAGAACACAGGATCCACTCTGATGGAGACTGAAGACTTTGTATTCCTTCTTTGTGGACCAAGTCCGTCAGGTTGGATCCAGTTCTGACTCCAGACCAGCTCCTGTTTCTCGACCTGAGCTAACCAGACACTCAAAGTCTCTGACTGTCCTCTACATCTCTTCCAGTCCATCTGTCCCAGTGAGCTCCACTGGTTCTGGTCCAGTCCCTGTCTGTAGTCCACCCACTGCTACAGAAACTAAACCCAACATCTCTGATGGTCCAGACCTCGTTCTGCTGGACCAGGTCTTCAGGATGCAGGAGAAGGTTCACACACAGACAGTGTGTGTTCAGAAGCAACACGTTTGTTAGATTAATTCTCATAAACATCACCCCACTCCATGTTCTTTTATTATGGGATGTAACTGACTGATGTAGTTTGACTAAACAGTAAAGAGTTCTTATTTTTCACCACCTTTAGTCACTGAATTACATTAAAAACATCCTTCATCTGGTTTCCTGGTGGATTTAGAATGTTTCCCTGATGAAGCAGTAACAGCTGCAGGAGCTGCACTGTGTGAAGGGTGTGGGGGTTGGAGCTGGAGAAGAGCCCCCCCATCCTCCACTCTACCTCCTTATCTCAGGCCAACAGTTGTCTGGGATCCTGAGCCGAGGCCTGAGTTAGAGCAGGCGGGCCCGGGGATACGGATCAAAGACACAAAGCTGGAAAACCAAAGCAGCTCTGATCCCCCAACACTCCATCCAGGCTGCTCTGCCTCACACCCCCATCACTCACAGCAAACCAACAAGCAAACGGAAAAAAGACAGGAAGTGTGTCGTTGCCTTCTCATGTGATGTCACATGAGGTCTGTCTGGTCCAGGACTGGGTCTGAAGGTCTCAACCTCCCGGGATCATCTTTAAAAAGACTCATTTCAGTGTCAGACCAGTGATGGGTCCTGGTCTTCATTAAGCCTTTAGAGGACAACAGACCTCCAGATACGTTTTAATTTGCTGCCTGAATCTGAAGCTTTTACGTTAAAAAAGAAAGTACGAAATTCTGTCACAATTTTAGTACTAATGATTAAAAAACAACATAAATAAATATTCAAAGAATTTCAAATAAATAAAATACATGTAAAAAATGAACCTAAAACAACAGAAATTTAAAAGTAAAAAGTTCAAATATTCATAAAAGTCAGCTAAATAACTAAAACACATTTTTGAATTCCCGTGTTCCAGTGAGCTAAACCTGAAGCAACTCAACTAAAGACGCTCCAGGAAACTTAAATCTACGGAGAGCCTTTTAGTCCAATTTAAAAAAACAATAACGTTATTAATAAAGAATGATTAAATACTCCATCAAGTAAACAAATGTCCCCATTTAACAAATAAACACATAAACACTGGTATTGATAAGTAACTAATAAATATTCCATCAAACAAATAAAAGTCCCCTTAAACTAAAGAAATATCAGGCGGTAAATCGAGAGCCTTGCTTTCTGGCTCAGCTCCTTCTTCACCACAACAGACCGGTTCAGCGTCCATCACTGCAGACGCTGCCCCAATCCACCTGTTGATCTCCCTCCTTCCCTCACTAGAGAACAAGACCCCGAGATACTTGAACTCCTCCACTTGAGGCAGGACCTCTCTCCTGACCTGGAGTTGGCAATCCACCTTTTTCCAGTCAAGAACCATGGCCTCAGACTTGGAGGTGCTGATCCTCATCCCAGCCGCTTCACACTCGGCTGCGAACCTCCCCAGTAAGAGCTGAAGGTCAGAGCCTGATGAAGCTAGGAGGACCACATCATCTGCAAAAAGCAGAGACGCGATTCTCCTGTCACCAAACTCAACACCCTCCACACCACGGCTGCTCCTAGAAATCCTGTCCATAAAGGTTCTGAACAGGACCGGTGACAAAGGGCAGCCCTGGCGGAGTCCAACCCTCACTGGGAACAGGTCCGACTTACTGCCGGCTATGCGGACCAGACTCACACTCCTCTGGTACAGGGACTGAATGGCCCTTAACAAAAGACCATCAACCCCGTACTCCTGGAGCGCCCCCCACAGGGTGCCCCTGGGGACACGGTCATAAGCCTTCTCCAAATCCACTAAACACATGTGGACTGGTTGGACAAACTCCCATGACCCCTCCATCACCCTAGCGAGGGTAAAGAGCTGGTCCACAGTTCCAGGACCAGGACGAAATGGGAACCACCACCCCGGTCTGCCACTCCACAGGAACTGCCCCCGATGACCACGCAATGTTGCAGAGACATGTCAACCAAGACAGTCCTACAACATCCATAGCTTTCAGAAACCCAGGTCGGATCTCATCCACCCCCGGGGCTCCGCCACTGCATAGCTGTTTGACTACCTCAGAGACTTCTGCCCCAGAGATTGGACAGTCCGTCCCCAGGTCTCCCAGCTCTGGTTCCTCATAGGAATGCGCGTCGGTGGGATTGAGGAGCTCCTCAAAGTATTCCTTCCACCACCCGACTATAGCCCCAGTTGACGTCAGCAGCTCCCCGTCCCCACTGCACCAGTTTCCAGAGGGTTAAGAGACTTTTATCCATGCTAACCCCACACAGGAAGGTCAGGATTTGAACCTACAACCTTTTTGCTGTGAGGCACCAGTGCTAACAGCTGCGCCACCATGCAGCCCTGTACTGCTTCTCTCTTGTGGAAGTTAAAGGATCAGTGTGAAGTCACTCAGGTTACTCTTGGTCAAAGTTCCAGGAGCTACATCAGAGGGCCACATGTAGCTCCAGAGCCACAGACCCCTGAGCTAAACCACCACACTCAGCACATTTTAAAACACTCATAACAACAGAAGTACCTGTGGGGGAAGTCCACTGGCAGCAGGGTTGATGTGGTTGGTTAGAGCAGTGGAGCTCATGAAGGTGTCGGAGTAGCTGGAGAAGCCATAGGTGGAGCTGCTCTCTGGACCGGACACACTCTGGTGCACAGTGGACGGAGGCAGCGGCTGTGGACGATGAACCTCATTCTCTGAAGAGCAAAACAACGTAGGAGCGTCAGGAGGATCAGAGAACCACGCCCTGTCCCTGGAACTGAGACAGGCTCTGCACTGTGGCTCTGGAGCCACACGAGGCCCTTCAGGCCCTCTGATGGGGATTCTTGTAACTTTAGTCAAGGAGTGCAGACACATGTCTGACTATCTGCAGCAACTTTCTGCATCTTCTCTGGATTAATTCTGGATTTAGTCAGCTGGTCGGTCAGCTGAATTGATAAGATTGTTTCCACTTTTCGACCGGCGAAGGGAGCGCCGAGGTGCCCCGATTCAACGCACCTGGTCGGGTATATGATGGATTCCTGGAGCGAATGGATGATCATGTTCCTCTGGCTGCTTTCTGTCAAGGACTCAGAAGAAGTCTACATGGTTCGGATTAAGGTCCCCAGGTCTCTGCTGATTGGAGCTTGTGGACTCCTGGGGGACCGCAAACTTCTGGAGAAGACGGGTTCAGTGGAAAAATAATTGTATTCTTTATGTATTGAATTATTTTATAGCTGTTCACTATAAATGTATTATTATTTTTATTTATCCATCAGGTGTGTTGACCTGCTACAGTGATCATTTATTCACTTATTTAACCAGGAAAACGTCTCATTGACATTAAAAATCTCTTTAGCAAGAGCGTCCTGGCCAAGACCGACAGCAGGGTTACGTAACAATTACAACATTCATCCATTCATACAAGATAAACAATAAACAATCAGTTAAAACAGCTACATGTTGATGTGGCAGCACAGAGAGCAGCTCCCTCAGATTTAGGTCATTTTGTAGAAGGTCCATTCACTAAGAGCAGCAAACTGAAACCCCCCTTACCCAGTTCAGGTCAGACCCTTGGAACTGACAGTAAAAAAACAGAGAACGAAGATACAGGAACCAGTGGATTTTTACAGGAACCAGTGGATTTCTACAGGAACCAGCGGATTTCTGAGAAGTATAGATTTGTAAGTAGGAAGGAAGCTGACCCAGCAAGTGTAAATAATAGAAAACATCTTTTATTGTAGCAGTGTTCTTAAAACACAACATAAAACTACATCCTGCATGGAATCTAACCTTGACTCTTCTCCCGGGGCGTTCTTTTTTGTATTTGGGCTAAGCCTGGCTCCAGGAGGGTGCCCTGGTCTGTCACTTCTGTCTTCTGCCTATTATCCTTGTCCTCCATCAAGGTCTTTAATCTGCTTTTTTGTGTGACACCTCATCTGAGGCCACTTTTCCATGGAATACCTTACCAGGGGCATATGCCCCACACAGCGTAGCCCCCAGGATTACTCAAACTTCTCCATCATGATAAGGTGACTCTGTTTTTACCTCTGATAAAACCAAACCTCCACCTGAGAACATTGTTGATTTGAGGTGGATCCAACCAGACATAGTTGGAGGTATCCAGTTGAATTTAGGCCCTTTACTCACAAGGTCAGGTGATTTATTCATCAGGTGAGCAAATAGAAAAAAACTCTGCATTTCAGGATCAGGGCCAGGCAAACTGTCTCCGCACAGCCAGGAACCACAGCTCATAGGGAAGAAAAACAACAAGAGGCGGTGATGTGATGTTTGTACCTTGGGACAGAGTGGAGAAGCTCATCTCTGACAGCGGGTACGTAGACAGTGCTGCCATCCCCGTGGGAGGGAATCCGCTGGGCAGGAGGTGGTTTAGTGCTGCTAGCTGGCTGGCTCCAGCTTGTTTTCGCCACCGGGCTCTTCGATTGCTGAACCACACCTTAAAGAGCAGAATGCCATTAGTGATTCCTGGAGTCAGACAGGACTTTGATTCATTTCAACCAATAATATAATATAAGGAGGATTGTTCCTAAATTCTGTCATTATTATTAGGAGTCTAACTGGTGACCACCATGAGGAGGAGTCAAACTGGTGACCACCATGAGGAGGAGTCTAACTGATGACCAACATGAGGAGGAGTCAAACTGGTGACCACCATGAGGAGGAGTCTAACTGATGACCACCATGAGGAGGAGTCAAACTGGTGACCAACATGAGGAGGAGTCAAACTGGTGACCAACATGAGGAGGAGTCTAACTGGTGACCACCATGAGGAGGAGTCTAACTGGTGACCACCATGAGGAGGAGTCTAACTGGTGACCACCATGAGGAGGAGTCTAACTGGTGACCACCATGAGGAGGAGTCAAACTGGTGACCACCATGAGGAGGAGTCTAACTGGTGACCAACATGAGGAGGAGTCAAACTGGTGACCACCATGAGGAGGAGTCTAACTGATGACCACCATGAGGAGGAGTCTAACTGGTGACCACCATGAGGAGGAGTCAAACTGGTGACCACCATGAGGAGGAGTCAAACTGGTGACCACCATGAGGAGGAGTCTAACTGATGACCACCATGAGGAGGAGTCTAACTGGTGACCACCATGAGGAGGAGTCTAACTGGTGACCACCATGAGGAGGAGTCTAACTGGTGACCACCATGAGGAGGAGTCTAACTGGTGACCACCATGAGGAGGAGTCTAACTGGTGACCACCATGAGGAGGAGTCTAACTGGTGACCACCATGAGGAGGAGTCTAACTGGTGACCACCATGAGGAGGAGTCTAACTGGTGACCACCATGAGGAGGAGTCTAACTGGTGACCACCATGAGGAGGAGTCTCACTGGTGACCACCATGAGGAGGAGTCTAACTGGTGACCACCATGAGGAGGAGTCACACNACGGCTGCTCCTAGAAATCCTGTCCATAAAGGTTCTGAACAGGACCGGTGACAAAGGGCAGCCCTGGCGGAGTCCAACCCTCACTGGGAACAGGTCCGACTTACTGCCGGCTATGCGGACCAGACTCACACTCCTCTGGTACAGGGACTGAATGGCCCTTAACAAAAGACCATCAACCCCGTACTCCTGGAGCGCCCCCCACAGGGTGCCCCTGGGGACACGGTCATAAGCCTTCTCCAAATCCACTAAACACATGTGGACTGGTTGGACAAACTCCCATGACCCCTCCATCACCCTAGCGAGGGTAAAGAGCTGGTCCACAGTTCCAGGACCAGGACGAAATGGGAACCACCACCCCGGTCTGCCACTCCACAGGAACTGCCCCCGATGACCACGCAATGTTGCAGAGACATGTCAACCAAGACAGTCCTACAACATCCATAGCTTTCAGAAACCCAGGTCGGATCTCATCCACCCCCGGGGCTCCGCCACTGCATAGCTGTTTGACTACCTCAGAGACTTCTGCCCCAGAGATTGGACAGTCCGTCCCCAGGTCTCCCAGCTCTGGTTCCTCATAGGAATGCGCGTCGGTGGGATTGAGGAGCTCCTCAAAGTATTCCTTCCACCACCCGACTATAGCCCCAGTTGACGTCAGCAGCTCCCCGTCCCCACTGCACCAGTTTCCAGAGGGTTAAGAGACTTTTATCCATGCTAACCCCACACAGGAAGGTCAGGATTTGAACCTACAACCTTTTTGCTGTGAGGCACCAGTGCTAACAGCTGCGCCACCATGCAGCCCTGTACTGCTTCTCTCTTGTGGAAGTTAAAGGATCAGTGTGAAGTCACTCAGGTTACTCTTGGTCAAAGTTCCAGGAGCTACATCAGAGGGCCACATGTAGCTCCAGAGCCACAGACCCCTGAGCTAAACCACCACACTCAGCACATTTTAAAACACTCATAACAACAGAAGTACCTGTGGGGGAAGTCCACTGGCAGCAGGGTTGATGTGGTTGGTTAGAGCAGTGGAGCTCATGAAGGTGTCGGAGTAGCTGGAGAAGCCATAGGTGGAGCTGCTCTCTGGACCGGACACACTCTGGTGCACAGTGGACGGAGGCAGCGGCTGTGGACGATGAACCTCATTCTCTGAAGAGCAAAACAACGTAGGAGCGTCAGGAGGATCAGAGAACCACGCCCTGTCCCTGGAACTGAGACAGGCTCTGCACTGTGGCTCTGGAGCCACACGAGGCCCTTCAGGCCCTCTGATGGGGATTCTTGTAACTTTAGTCAAGGAGTGCAGACACATGTCTGACTATCTGCAGCAACTTTCTGCATCTTCTCTGGATTAATTCTGGATTTAGTCAGCTGGTCGGTCAGCTGAATTGATAAGATTGTTTCCACTTTTCGACCGGCGAAGGGAGCGCCGAGGTGCCCCGATTCAACGCACCTGGTCGGGTATATGATGGATTCCTGGAGCGAATGGATGATCATGTTCCTCTGGCTGCTTTCTGTCAAGGACTCAGAAGAAGTCTACATGGTTCGGATTAAGGTCCCCAGGTCTCTGCTGATTGGAGCTTGTGGACTCCTGGGGGACCGCAAACTTCTGGAGAAGACGGGTTCAGTGGAAAAATAATTGTATTCTTTATGTATTGAATTATTTTATAGCTGTTCACTATAAATGTATTATTATTTTTATTTATCCATCAGGTGTGTTGACCTGCTACAGTGATCATTTATTCACTTATTTAACCAGGAAAACGTCTCATTGACATTAAAAATCTCTTTAGCAAGAGCGTCCTGGCCAAGACCGACAGCAGGGTTACGTAACAATTACAACATTCATCCATTCATACAAGATAAACAATAAACAATCAGTTAAAACAGCTACATGTTGATGTGGCAGCACAGAGAGCAGCTCCCTCAGATTTAGGTCATTTTGTAGAAGGTCCATTCACTAAGAGCAGCAAACTGAAACCCCCCTTACCCAGTTCAGGTCAGACCCTTGGAACTGACAGTAAAAAAACAGAGAACGAAGATACAGGAACCAGTGGATTTTTACAGGAACCAGTGGATTTCTACAGGAACCAGCGGATTTCTGAGAAGTATAGATTTGTAAGTAGGAAGGAAGCTGACCCAGCAAGTGTAAATAATAGAAAACATCTTTTATTGTAGCAGTGTTCTTAAAACACAACATAAAACTACATCCTGCATGGAATCTAACCTTGACTCTTCTCCCGGGGCGTTCTTTTTTGTATTTGGGCTAAGCCTGGCTCCAGGAGGGTGCCCTGGTCTGTCACTTCTGTCTTCTGCCTATTATCCTTGTCCTCCATCAAGGTCTTTAATCTGCTTTTTTGTGTGACACCTCATCTGAGGCCACTTTTCCATGGAATACCTTACCAGGGGCATATGCCCCACACAGCGTAGCCCCCAGGATTACTCAAACTTCTCCATCATGATAAGGTGACTCTGTTTTTACCTCTGATAAAACCAAACCTCCACCTGAGAACATTGTTGATTTGAGGTGGATCCAACCAGACATAGTTGGAGGTATCCAGTTGAATTTAGGCCCTTTACTCACAAGGTCAGGTGATTTATTCATCAGGTGAGCAAATAGAAAAAAACTCTGCATTTCAGGATCAGGGCCAGGCAAACTGTCTCCGCACAGCCAGGAACCACAGCTCATAGGGAAGAAAAACAACAAGAGGCGGTGATGTGATGTTTGTACCTTGGGACAGAGTGGAGAAGCTCATCTCTGACAGCGGGTACGTAGACAGTGCTGCCATCCCCGTGGGAGGGAATCCGCTGGGCAGGAGGTGGTTTAGTGCTGCTAGCTGGCTGGCTCCAGCTTGTTTTCGCCACCGGGCTCTTCGATTGCTGAACCACACCTTAAAGAGCAGAATGCCATTAGTGATTCCTGGAGTCAGACAGGACTTTGATTCATTTCAACCAATAATATAATATAAGGAGGATTGTTCCTAAATTCTGTCATTATTATTAGGAGTCTAACTGGTGACCACCATGAGGAGGAGTCTAACTGGTGACCACCATGAGGAGGAGTCAAACTGGTGACCACCATGAGGAGGAGTCAAACTGGTGACCAACATGAGGAGGAGTCAAACTGGTGACCACCATGACGAGGAGTCAAACTGGTGACCACCATGACGAGGAGTCAAACTGGTGACCACCATGCGGAGGAGTCAAACTGGTGACCACCATGAGGAGGAGTCTAACTGATGACCACCATGAGGAGGAGTCAAACTGGTGACCACCATGAGGAGGAGTCTAACTGGTGACCACCATGCGGAGGAGTCTAACTGGTGACCACCATGAGGAGGAGTCAAACTGGTGACCACCATGAGGAGGAGTCTAACTGATGACCACCATGAGGAGGAGTCAAACTGGTGACCACCATGAGGAGGAGTCTAACTGGTGACCACCATGAGGAGGAGTCTAACTGGTGACCACCATGAGGAGGAGTCTAACTGGTGACCACCATGAGGAGGAGTCTAACTGGTGACCACCATGAGGAGGAGTC
>SSNR01000312.1:231465-234266 GCA_006937965.1 Callopanchax toddi | reverse complement strand
TGACCACCATGAGGAGGAGTCAAACTGGTGACCACCATGAGGAGGAGTCTAACTGGTGACCACCATGAGGAGGAGTCTAACTGGTGACCACCATGAGGAGGAGTCTAACTGGTGACCACCATGAGGAGGAGTCTAACTGGTGACCACCATGAGGAGGAGTCTAACTGGTGACCACCATGAGGAGGAGTCTAACTGGTGACCACCATGAGGAGGAGTCTAACTGGTGACCACCATGAGGAGGAGTCTAACTGGTGACCACCATGAGGAGGAGTCTAACTGGTGACCACCATGAGGAGGAGTCTAACTGGTGACCACCATGAGGAGGAGGGTATCAGTTCCTTACCTGAACCCTGGCCTCAGACAGTTTGGTCCGCTGGGCTAGCTCCTCTCTGGTGTAGATGTCAGGATAGTGGGTTCTTTCAAACGTCTTCTCTAGCTCTTCTAGTTGCTCCGCTGTGAAGGTGGTCCGACTCCTGCGCTGCTTCCTTTTCAGCGGCAGGTCTGGTTCTGATTCCACATCCGACGCTTCATCCACCGGGACACCTGGGTGAGGAGGTGACACAGTCCTGAATACCTGCTTATTCTCTGACATGTAAAATACAAGAACTACTTTCTTTACCATTCAACTAGTACAGATCCTGGTTCTGATCCCAGGTGGTAAAACGTAGGCCCTTTTTCACTCAGGCTCAGTCAGCGTGGCGTTCTCAAAGCAAACAAACTCATAAAGTTCACCAAGTGTGAAAAAACAACAGGGAGTAAAGAAACAGCATCTTTTTATAACCTTCGACCTCTAAAACAGCAGCGTAAAGTCCCTTCTCACGGTCATGTGCTCATGGAAATCCAACGTTATGTTTGTCCTTCAAACGTATCAAATAATAACTTCATATTTAACAAGTTAACCCTTCATTTGACCATTTGTAACTCCAGTCTGGGCTCTGGTTAACTTCATGACCACTGTACTTTTTATGGACACTGCAGCCTGGTGGAGGTGGGCGTGTCTCAGAGCGGTCGTCTGGGTGTCGGTTCGATCCCCGCCCACTACCCGGTCACTTTGTTCACCTGTCACTGGGCGAGATGCTTCACCCAGCTTGCCAAAAACAGAATAAACTTTAAAAACTCGTTTAAAGTTTAATTTCCCCAAATCCAAAGCATGAACAAGTGATGAAACATGGTCATGTGACCTATGGAGGGGTGTGTGTTGGGGGAGGGGGTGATGACTGCTGCTGTCATCAGAAGAAAAAGGGAAAAGAATTAAAGGTGTAAAGATGTTTGGGCTAAAGGTGGAGCTTCACCAGAGCTCCCAGTCAGGTCTCTGTTCCAGTTCAGCTCCAACACAGTCGCATCGAGTCACAGTGGAAGCATCAGGGTTAAAGGACCTGCTGCTGTTCAGCTCCGCCACATGTTTGATTAAGATTTTAGGAAATAATAAAAAACCCCAGTATTAAAACATTATAAATGATCCTAAAGGGGAAAACGTGCCAGCAGGCGTTACGGTTCAGGATCAGAGGGAGCTACTGGAGCCGGTCCAGACCAGAGCTCAGATCAGATCCATCACATCCAGACCCAGGACACGACTACTTGGTTGAACTCACATTTTTATACTTTAGTGTGTTTAAAAAACAAAAAGGAAGTAAGACGTACTTTACTGTCTTTACATATATTAAAATAACGTTATTTATTTTCAGCAGAGGAAAACCAACACCTCCCTTTACGCTGTTCTAAAGAAACAAGTTAAAAACTGATCTGGCTGCAGGAAACACGGCATTCTGACCTGGTTCTGGTCCTGGATTTGGTCCTGATCCTGATTCTGGTTCTGGTCCCTCAGCTGTCAACTGAGGGTCATTGTTCTGATCCTGACCCTGGTTCTGGTCCTGATCCTGACCTTGGTTCTGATCCTGACCCTGGTTCTGATCCTGACCCTGGTTCTGGTCCTGATCTTGACCCTGGTTCTGGTCCTGATCCTGACCCTGGTTCTGGTCCTGATCCTGACCCTGGTTCTGATCCTGACCCTGGTTCTGATCCTGACCCTGGTTCTGGTCCTGATCCTGGTTCTGATCCTGACCCTGGTTCTGATCCTGACCCTGGTTCTGGTTCTGATCCTGACCCTGGTTCTGATCCTGACCCTGGTTCTGGTCCTGATTCTGGTTCTGGTCCTGAAGCAGCAGCAGCAGAGACCAGGGTCTATCAGGGTCTGGAGCTAAGAGCGTTGCCTCTGAGGACCAGCAGGAGGCTCCAGACCTGCTGGTCCTCCATGGCGCCTCAGGACCATCAGGTCTTTCAGAGGCATTCATGCGTCAGCCTCCAGCCGCTGTGCTCATTGTTCTCTTTGTTCCAGAGCGAAGGAGTTCATCTCAGCGGTTCAGAACCTCAGAGCCGTCTTTGTTTCTGCTCTGCCAGAGGACCTGTCCTTTAGAACAACCTTCAACTCAGGACTAACGTTTAACCCTTCAGAGGACAAGTGGACATAGTCAATCACTAGTGCATTGTGGGCTTTAAAGGAAGTCCTCTTTCAAAACCCTGTATTAGTAGCTGAGGGTCAGAGTGAAGCTGGGGGTCAGACCCACAGGACGGTGAACGGTAACGATGTGAGAGAACGACGAGACGACGGACAGTGTCTCCGGTTTGGACTTCATGGAGTGTCATTATTCTGCTGTGTGTGTGTGTGTGTGTGTTTGATTCATTTGCTTTTAAAATCTTTTTCCCAGAATTTTTAAAACAGAGTATTTTTCATTTTAAATCAAATGAACTGGTTTCACCTACATTCATTGGCTGTCCAGCCTCTCAGTCCCGACTACGTCAAC
>SSNR01000312.1:213965-226465 GCA_006937965.1 Callopanchax toddi | reverse complement strand
ACATTTTCTGCAGCATTATTTAATTCCTATTTAAATCTCTGATGTAATTGTTCCTGAACTTTTCACCCCACTGAGGGTCGTGGTCCAGAGAACCTGAGAGTGTTTAGCAGCAGAGGATCACATGGCTCTGATGGTTCAGTTGATCTAACACCAGGTCCAGTTCAGGACATAGATCCATAGAACTGATCTCTATATCAGCTGATCAGCCACTCATCATCTGGAAATCTCTAAGAACTCTCCCCGTCCGGAGTCTAGAGCGCAGCGGATCCATTATGCAGTGTGACTGACTGCAGTGTTCATTTGTTTAAGTAAATACAATGGGGATCTCTGGACCTGGTCTAGACTGGTTCAGATCCTAGTCTCAGTGTCCATATAAACAACATCATGTCAGATACTACAGATCTGTTCTGTGGGGTACCCCAAGGCTCTGTTCTGGGTCCACTCCTGTTTTTACTATATCTCCATCCTCTTGGACAGATCATTAGTAGATGTCCCAATGTCTCCTACCACCTTTATGCAGATGACATTCAGCTGTACTGCTCCTTCAAGGACTCAGAGTTCTACAAACTGTCTGAACTACTGGAGTGTCTGTCAGCTACTAACTGGTTAGAAAATCACTTCCTTCAGTTAAACCCTGAAAAGACTGAATGTCTGATTGTTGTCCCTGATAGGACGGTCCCTCTGATCAGTCAACAGATTGGACATTTAAGTTCTGCTGTAAAGTCAAACCTGAGGATTCTGGGTATTTTCGACCAATCAGTGTCTCTTGAAGGTCACTCAAAACAGCTGGTCAGAAACTGTTTTTATCATCTGAGAAATATTTCCAAACTGAGAAAGTTGGTGTCAAAACCTGAACAGGAAATGGTTCTTCATGCTTTGATCTCCTCCCGTCTAGATGACTGTAACACACTTTTCACATGTTTGAACCAAAAAGCCCTTTATGGCCTTCAGCTGGTCCAGAACTCTGCAGCGAGGCTCCTCACTGGAGCAAACAGGAAAGATGACATCACTCCTATTCTGAGGTCTCTGATTGGTTACCTGTTAAATGTAGAGTTCATTTTAAAATCCTGACTCTAACTTTCAGGGCCCTACATGGTCAAGCTCCTCTTTATGTTACTGACCTGATAAAGACCTACGCTCCAACCCGAGTCCTCAGGTCCACAGATCAGAATCTACTAACAGCTCCAACCCGAGTCCTCAGGTCCACAGATCAGAATCTACTAACAGTTCCAAGGACCAGATTTAAAGTCCAGGTGATCTCTCCTTCCAGTCTGTTGCACCGCGACTTTGGAATGACCTTCCTTTAGTCTGACGCTGTATAGACAGTCTGGACTCCTTTAAAAAGCAGTTGAAGACCCAATTATTTAAAACTGCTTTTAAATAACTCTTTTATGTTCTCTTGTGGTTGTTTAATGATTTTGATTTGTAATGATATTTTGTTTGTTTTATCATGTTTGATTCTGTTTTCTGTGAAGCACTTTGTGATTTTTTCTGTGAAAGGTGCTATATAAATAAACTTTACTTACTTACTTACTTACTTACAATAACTACACAGCTGATCACAATAACATAAATTGAAGACATGAACAGAATGTGATTTAACTGCTAAATGCGACATATTTCTGTTCAAATTATCGTTTTTATTCTGTTCAGAGAGTGTGTCTTTGTTTGAGGGTATACAAGTCTGAAAACGTGTCTTAAATACACCATGTTACCATGTCACTGGCTGCTTGCAGGTTTCCCAATTTCAAAATGTGCTTATAAAGTTTTGATAAAGTTACACACATTTTTACGTCATGCTGTTTTAATATAAATCCCAAAGTTTGCGGAGATAATCACTTACGCAACTTTCAGACCAGTTTTTTGTGGGAGCAAGTTTTATAAATGAGGCTCCAGGTGTCTATCAGCGGCCATGGAGCGAGAAACGGCTGCTCAAAGCCAGACAGCTGCAGCGGGTCGCTATTATTTAATAACATGATATGATGATAGTTAGAACTCTATATTACTTGTTAGCTAACCTCTACAGTTAGAACACTATATTACCTTTTAGCTAACCTCTACAGTTAGAACACTATATTACCTGTTAGCTAACCTCTACAGTTAGAACACTATATTATCTGTTAGTTAACCTCTACAGTTAGAACTCTATATTACCTGTTAGCTAACCTCTACAGTTAGAACACTTATATTACCTGTTAGCTAACCTCTACAGTTAGAACACTATATTACCTGTTAGCTAACCTCTACAGTTAGAACTCTATATTACCTGTTAGCTAACCTCTACAGTTAGAACTCTATATTACCTGTTAGCTAACCTCTACAGTTAGAACACTTATATTACCTCTTAGCTAACCTCTACAGTTAGAACTCTTATATTACCTCTTAGCTAACCTCTACAGTTAGAACACTTATATTACCTGTTAGCTAACCTCTAAGATCAACACAGATCCTTCCTTTCCACAGCTAGAACAGCTACAATGACTTTATGAAGAAACTTGAAGTATAAATTCATGAATTGTTTTTGTTTTTATTTGTTTAATTGGTTTAAACTTGATAGCATCTCAATCACTTTCCGGCTGCAGCATCAACAACGTAAACTAAATAAACAATAATAACTTAAATTTTCAGATTTTTAAATCAACTCTAGTTTATTGAAGTTCCACCGATGCATTTGAACCCTGTTAGAACCTCTTTATAAATGCGGAACTATGAGTTCATGTTTTCCATTTGGAAAACGTGGTATTTTTAGTGAAGTTTAAACTGTGAGAGATGATGTTTGTGTATCATTCTGGGCTCAGAGGCCTAAACAAGGGAGGATTGTTGTCCAGACAAGGAGTCAGATCTCCTGGAGCTGGAAGGTCCTGGGAGGCAGCAAGCATTGCTCCAGCCAGAGGACTACTTCCTGTTTCTAGAGACTCCGCCTGCTTTGATGATGTCACCAGTGGGTGTGGTTCTTACAGTCAATAAACAACTGACAGAAGCCACAACCTCCCTTTAACCACCGGGCCTCAGTTTAATTGATTGTGTTACATTAAACTTTTAAAATTCACACAGATTTTTTGTTAAAATGAATTAGAAAAAAAAGGAAACAAGTGGAATAAAATGCCCAGATTGACTTAGTTAGATATGAACATTCATCCTCAGATTTCTCATTTCTTTTCTAGGTTTGAGTCACGTCAGAGGATGTTTAGCAGGATAATGTTGAGTTCTGCTTCACGCAGGTGGCTGAGGCCCCCGTGGGGCCCCGGAGGACCCCCGAGGCCACCAGCTCCTGTTGTTAATGCTGAAACTGTCATTCAGCGTGTAATTGATACCGACCGCTCCGCCGGGTTTCCATCAGCATTGCTTTCATGGGAGTATTTAAGCAGCTCCACAGGAGCCTGATCCACCCAAACGCTTTGCTGGGATGAATAATTCAGCAGCTCCATGTGAGCGTTTAACGTTTATTTATTTGGCTATTTAAGGAGGTCTGGAAGCTACGTTTGGAATTAAAACAACCCATTTAAAGGCAGCGCTGAAACGCTGAAACAGGTTGTGGTGTTGAGGAGAAATGTGTCCCTAAATAAAACTGTCCACACCAGCCTGCTGATAAGATGTTGGTGTAGAAGAAGAGAAGTCACGGAGTTCCTGCTGACTGATTTCACATTCCTCCTGAACACAAAGCAAACTTTCATCAGGATGTTTTCTGTGCTGAGATGAACAAAAGGGACTGAATTATCAACACCTTCTACATCCTGATGCTTTGAGGAAACAGAGAGAAACGTTTCTCCACTCCTCAACTCAAACGCCTCTCTTACCTTTGTCTCCCAGAATCCCAGCAATGCTGTGTTTGGTCTTCTTCTCTGCACTTTCCTCCTTCTTTTCACTTGCCTCCTCCTCCTCATCGTCATCTTTTTTACCAAATCGAGCTCGAAGTACTCGGCTGATTGAGCTGACTGCAAATAAAATTAAACCAAAAGAATATTAGCTGTGAACTGGGCCTCTTCAACCCAAACTCTACCAATCAATAATAATAATAATAATAATAATAATAATAATAATAATAATAATAATTATTAGCTGTGAACTGGGCCTCTTCAACCCAAACTCTACCAATCAATAATAATAATAATAATAATAATAATAATAATAATAATAATAATAATAATTATTATTATTATTATTATTATTAGCTGTGAACTGGGCCTCTTCAACCCAAACTCTACCAATCAATAATAATAATAATAATAATAATAATAATTATTATTATTAATAACTGTGAACTGGGTCTCTTCAACCCAAACTCAACCAATCAACAATGATAATATCAACAACAACAACAACAACAACAATAATAATAATAATAATAATAATAATAATAATAATAATAATAATAATAATAATATTAGTGATATAAATATTATAATACCAATAGCAACAACGAGTTTGTTAACCCAGTTCTAAGTCACTGTGTGCACCAGTCTAATTAATATTATTATAGTGGATATATAATTTATTAGGTATTTACTATATAACAATATATTTGTTATTAATAACAACATTAACAGTAAATATTATTATTAGATACTTATAAACATATGTACTCTGAACATCACCAGTGTAATAGCAGGTGTGAGTGTGGAGGGAGGCCTGACCTGAGGGCACGGAGCTCCGGTCACACACCCCGTCCCTCAGCAGCCTGTCCCGGATCTCCCAGCTGAACATTCCAGGCCGGTCCCGTTTGAGCTCCTCGATCCGGTCCTCCACATCCAGCGTGGCGACCTGCTGCAGGTGGACAGCTTGAGAAGCAGCTACGGGCCTGAAGCAGCCGGGTCAGAGTGGACCTCTCACCCTGGGTTTGCTGCCTCCGATGGCCCCGGGTCTGATGGAGCCGGTCTCCTGGAACCGGCACAGGATCTTAGACACGCAGCCGTGGGAGACACGCAGCTGGCGGGAGATGACGCAGGGCCGGACCCCGTGGTGGGCCAGCTCCACGATCTTGTGTCTGACGTGATTGGGTAACGGGCGTCCGTTAATGAAGACGCCCCCCAGCTGGTTGACCCGGCCCTGACCCAGAGCGCCGGGGACTGAGGACACACAAAGACTTTAACCGGCCTCTCGGGGACACCTTCTAGAGCCAGAACGTTAATAAAACCAGCAACAAATCTAAAACACACACACTGATAGTCATTATACAGCAATACAAATATTAACTATTAGTCAAACAAGCAACAAAGTGTAGCGCCGGAGTACAAAATGTCTACAAACCTGGAGATGATAGAATGAGATGTAAACAATATCACCTTCAAATCATTATTATTAATTAATTAGATTTCTTTCCCCTGTATTTTATTCAAACAAACATTGAACTTTACTTTAAAAAAGAGCGTATTCAAGTTAAAAAACGTTTAAAAACAAAAAAGTATGGAGACTTTTCAATAAGTAATACAATAACTGACATAATTTAATTATTATTATAATTATTATTATTCTTATTTTCTACATGTCCCTTTATTTGATCAGAACAAGCAGCAAACTGAACCGGAAAAACCTCCTCAATCAAACACAGATGAACAGAAATGTTGGGATTAAAACTGATTACGTGACATTAATAATAATAATAATAAATATTAGAATCAATACTTTACTAAATAAATCATTAAAATATGCAAAAGTTAAACATATCACCTCACACTATCATTAACTTATTAATAGTAATATTAATTATCCTTCATTTGATCTGTTTTAGTTTGTTAAAACAAAAATGGAACTAAACAGAAAAACTAAATAGTCAAAAAATATGATTTAATATAAAAAACATGATTATAATAAACTGTATTACCCTTTTAATAAAAATATGATTTAATATAAAAAACATGATTATAATAAACTGTATTACCCTTTTAATAAAAATATGGTTTAATATAAAAAACATGATTACCTTTATAATAAAAAACATGATTATAATAAACTGTATTACCCTTTTAATAAAAATATGATTTAATATAAAAAACATGATTATAATAAACTGTATTACCCTTTTAATAAAAATATGGTTTAATATAAAAAACATGATTACCTTTATAATAAAAAACATGATTATAATAAACTGTATTACCCTTTTAATAAAAATATGATTTAATATAAAAAACATGATTATAATAAACTGTATTACCCTTTTAATAAAAATATGGTTTAATATAAAAAACATGATTACCTTTATAATAAAAAACATGATTATAATAAACTGTATTACCCTTTTAATAAAAATATGATTTATTATAATAACACATTCTTAATTAAATATGATTTAAAATAATAAAACATTATTTCTTTTTAAATTAAAATATGATTTATTATAATAAAACTTTTTACATTTTTAATTTCAAATATGATTTTTTCATTAAAGTTCCTTATTCAATTCCATCTTTTACTAAAACAAGCTGAACTTCATCTGGTAAAAACTAGTAAAACGTAAAAGAAACTTTCTAAAAATGTTGGGATTAAAAGGTAAACATTATTATCAGTGTAATATTAATATTAATTATGTTTTTATGAACTGATTTTAACCTGCCATTGCCCCAAATTTGACTCATTTATTCATTTAAAATGTGTTAAAATTCATAAATAAAAGACAAATAAGAGTGAAATAAACGTTGAGATTTCATGTTGATTCTGTTCAGGATGAAAATAACCTGGAATGTTATGGTTGAAAAGAGAAGAAGAAAAATACAAAACAGAAAAATCCTTCTGGTTTTTGAACACAACCATCACAGTTCTGGATGGATCAGCTGATCTTCATCTTGATGATGACAAATAAACCCAGAGTGGGAGTTAAAGGTTTTTTTATTCATCTTAGTTAACAAGAAGACTGGACTGGACCAGAACCCTCTGACCCTAGAGAAGTGGGGTCCTGACCCCGGACTATCTGAGCCTACAGAGGTCATAGAAGTTGGGGCCTGACCCCCCTGGCTGCTGGTTTCATAAGAGCCTACCTTCCAGCTGGAATCCAGTCCGGCTCTGGATCTGACCCGGAGCCGGGTGCATCATGCGTGGCACCGATCCTGGTAAAGATGACATCGTAGCTTAAAGACAACCAGAACAAAACATCAGACCCAACAGAACCAGGAGCAGAACACCTCTCTGGACCCAGATCCAGATCCCTGCTGAGGTCCGGAGTGATGAAGAGGAGGATGAGGAGTCCTCAGGTCCTGGTGGTTGTCTGAGTCTGAGGAGGGTTCTGGAGGAGGACTCGGGTTGAGGCGGCTTCTTAGAGCCTCTTTATTGGAGTGGGGAAAGTTTCAGGAGCCAATGAGAACCAAGGGATCAGAGGAGCACACACACACACACACACACACACACACACACACACACACACACACACACACACACACACACACACACACACACACACACACACACACACACACACACACACACACACACAGAGACATACACGCTAACATATGACACGAGTAGGTTTTTGTTGTGGTTTTATTCTAGACCAGCTTCAGTCTTTCCTGCAGCAGAAACATCAACCATCAGGTCTCCAGGGTCTCCAGGTCTCCAGGTCTCCAGGGTCTCCAGGTCTCCAGGGTCTCCTGGTCTCCAGGGTCTCCTGGTCTCCAGGGTCTCCAGGGTCTCCAGGTCTCCAGGTCTCCAGGGTCTCCAGGTCTCCAGGGTCTCCTGGTCTCCAGGGTCTCCTGGTCTCCAGGTCTCCAGGTCTCCTGGTCTCCAGGTCTCCAGGGTCTCCAGGTCTCCAGGGTCTCCAGGGTCTCCAGGTCTCCAGGGTCTCCTGGTCTCCAGGGTCTCCTGGTCTCCAGGGTCTCCAGGTCTCCAGGTCTCCAGGGTCTCCAGGGTCTCCAGGTCTCCAGGTCTCCAGGTCTCCAGGGTCTCCTGGTCTCCAGCTCCAGGTCTCCAGGTCTCCAGGTCTCCAGGTCTCCAGGTCTCCAGGGTCTCCAGGGTCTCCAGGTCTCCAGGTCTCCAGGTCTCCAGGTCTCCAGGGTCTCCAGGGTCTCCAGGGTCTCCAGGTCTCCAGGTCTCCAGGGTCTCCAGGGTCTCCAGGTCTCCAGGTCTCCAGGTCTCCAGGCAGCAGCTCAGTCAGCTCGACTCACATCCAGAAAGCAGTTCAACGTGACAGAGAAACATTAGGATCATCAGAGGGACAAAAACAGAGGAACATCTAAACTATATTTATTATTCATCTATTAGAATGATTCAAATAAAGAATGATTCCGTTTCATTTGACAGAAACGTCCTGCGTTTATCTAAAGCGGGGCTGGGAACCTGTTCTTGCTCGGGGGCCACATTCAGAAGCTAAACCGGTGACGTCCAATTTTATCAAGACACTGGGAAATAATCACCAAGTATGAAGTTCTCAGTCACAAAAATCTGAATTGAAACATGAAGAAATAATAATTCTATTGTGATTTTATTTTTTAACTTTTAGGTGGTCAACAATATAATAAACATGTCAGATATAACTGAGCAGAACAAAGTACGAGGTTTTTTTAGAAAAGGATCCGTTAATCTTTGTAGATACGAGACATAAAGGGTCTGATGTGTTCGTCCTAACTGAAAGAAACATGAATTTGATTGGCTGATTGTTTTCTTGTTTATTGGGCTTGAAATTACATTTGAGTCCATCAGAAACAAGAACTGGATCTGGGTCCTTCTTCAGAAATGCTGAAAGTATATTTATATACTTAGTACTCAGGAACCTACTGTAGTTATTTACTTAGTACTCAGTAACCTACTGTAGTTATTTACTTAGTACTAACCTACTGTATTTATATACTTAGTACTCAGGAACCTACTGTAGTTATTTACTTAGTACTAAGGAACCTACTGTAGTTATTTACTTAGTACTCAGTAACCTACTGTAGTTATTTACTTAGTACTCAGTAACCTACTGTAGTTATTTACTTAGTACTCAGTAACCTACTGTAGTTATTTACTTAGTACTCAGTAACCTACTGTAGTTATTTACTTAGTACTCAGTAACCTACTGTAGTTATTTATTTAGTACTAACCTACTGTAGTTATTTACTTAGTACTAACCTACTGTATTTATTTACGTAGTACTCAGGAATCTACTGTAGTTATTTACTTAGTACTAACCTACTGTATTTATTTACTTAGTACTCAGGAACCTACTGTAGTTATTTACTTAGTACTAACCTACTGTATTTATTTACTTAGTACTCAGTAACCTACTGTAGTTATTTACTTAGTACTTTATTTACTAAGTATATATATTGTCACAGTTACTGAATGGAGCTCATCATTAAAGTCAGTGAGGGTTTGTGGTTTTGTTTACTATGAAAAGCTAAAAACCAGGTTAACAGAAGCGTACTGCATTCACCCCCCCCCCCCAAAAAAATAAAAAGCTCTGTTTTAATGAATTAATGAGACAAAAAAAAAAAGGTTCTGTTTTCTAAATAAATGAGACAATAACAGCCTAAGAATCCCTCTGCTTGCTCTGTAGGCTAAAGGAACTCTAACATGTCCCGTTTGTTGAGTTTAATTCACTTTTCCTTCTTTATGGATGGAGACACTGGTAATAATCTTGTCTGTGAACTATGTAGATGGATTATTATTAGTCGATCAGAGCAGACACCTGAGGAGCGGATCCCATCAGACCTTCTGGACGGATCAGCGGACTAAATGAGGGATGCTCCACAGTTATAAGTTGATGCATGTGAAAGTCATTCAGTCTGACTAGTGGTGACGCAGGAAACAATCAATTATAGACCCTCAGCTGAAACTCCGGACAGCACGGTAGAAGGTCTTGGTCACTTTAGGTTATTATTATCTTGTTAATTTAGATAAAACAGAGCTCATTTTTATTTTGTAAAAGTTATCTCATTAATTCAGAAAAACAGAAGTGTTTTCAGTTTTTATTTTGTAAAAGTTAATTTGGAAAAACAGCTTTTTAAATTTTTTGGGGGTGAATAGCGCTTCCGTAAACAAATAACCAATACTTTTAATCTACTTAGCCATTTTCATTTTAAAAAGGTTTTAATTGACCTGTATTTTTTGTGTGCCCTCCGGTCTGGTAATCTGATTACTCATCCAGACTCAGACGAACCGCGGTGATGTCATCAGTCGGTCCGGTAAGCTCCTCTGGTTCCGGTAGACTCCGTCTTCACCACGACCAGCACCTCAACACAAACTAAACTCATGAGTTTGTTTATTTGGATGTAAAAATTTTCACTTGTCTGTTTATTTCACCTGAAAAAAGTTTGATTTTTGTGGATAATTTCTCACCGCCAGCCGCCATGATTGACAGCCATCAGTCTGCCGTCTCTCCCGTTACACCTGACCTCATGTTGCGTTCACTGACTCTGATCCAGAGTTATTATCGATTTGATCGCAGAAACACCGCTGGTGGTTGATATTTGTTTCCCTCTGAGTTTAATTATTTATTAGACCTTGCATGGCGGGCCTGTTAGAAGGGGTCCGCGGGTCGTATACGGCCCGGAGGCCGGAGGTTCCCCACCCCTTATCTAAAGTATACATGCACAACCAGACTGTCAGCTCACATTCCTTACTTAAGGTCGGGTCACATTTGACCCCTTTTTCATAAAAAAGGACAAAACGTAACTCTGGATGTTTTTGTGTTAGGTTGCATTTCCGTGGAGTCAGCCAGTCAGTGCCGATCTACTGTAAAAACTGGAGAGGAGTGATGATGAACGGAGGAGAAAAATATCATTTCTTTAACGGAGGTAAAGAGTTTAAGAGGATCAGAGTCAAGGTGGGAGAACACTGCTGCATCTCAACGAGCCCCCTGCTGTCAGGAAAGGTGCTCATGACACACATCTGTATCGAACATACATGGTGTGTGTGTTTAAGGTATACATAAAAACACGTGTGTGTGTGTGTGTGTGTGAGTCTCAGTATGCGCATATATACAGTATATATTAGGGGTGTGCAAAGCAGCTGGTATTTGCATTTGTAGGGTTAGGGTTAGTGTAACTACTTCACAAAATGTTACATCAAGTATGTCTAAGGTCATGGTTCTGGTCAGACCAGTACTCCAGTACGGCCCCAGAACTAACCGTTCCTGAAACCTTTAGCACATTTCACTGTTTCTGTTCCTTCTTCCACAGCTCGGCTCACGCCTGCTGGTGGTTTGGCTCCACAGACACTTCTAACCATAACGCCTGTAATTTGGTTAGACTGGTGTCAGGTTGTTAGATAATTCAGAGATAATTAATCAATCATCCATATCATTAATGAATTAAACTCAGACACATTAACCTTATTAAATCCCACGTTTCACACGCTTCCAAGAAACTCCCATTAGACCTTTTATAATCCTCAGAATCACTTTGATAAATGTTCAGTGTTTTCATTTGTTCATCATTACTTCGGTTTTTAGAATAATAAAACTGATTTATATAAAGTAAAATTTGACTTTGTGTCAAATTATTAATCTTTGTGACTTCCTGGAAAACCCAAAATAACCTGTTTACATTGATCAGATTAAAACCCAACAAAATCCATAACCTATGAATATTAATTTTTAGTTTCATAATTTTAATTTCTGACTGACTACATATTAAAATGTACATGACTACACTGGACACCAAACCTGTCCATCACTTCCTCATCGCCTCGGGTTCTGACAAGTCCACTGACGTCTGACCCAACCTCTACTCTACTCTACTCTACTCTACACTACTCTACTCTACTCTACACTACTCTACTCTACTCTACTCTACACTACTCTACACTACACTACTCTACTCCACTCTACTCTACTCTACTCTACACTACACTACTCTACTCTACTCTACTCTACTCTACTCTACACTACTCTACACTACACTACTCTACTCTACTCTACTCTACTCTACTCTACTCTACTCTACTCTACTCTACTCTACTCTACTCTACACTACACTACTCTACTCTACTCTACTCTACTCTACTCTACACTACTCTACACTACACTACTCTACTCTACTCTACTCTACTCTACTCTACTCTACACTACTCTACTCTACTCTACTCTACTCAACACTACTCCACTCTACTCTACTCTACTCTACACTACACTACTCTACTCTACTCTACTCTACTCTACTCTACTCTACACTACTCTACACTACACTACTCTACTCTACTCTACTCTACTCTACTCTACTCTACACTACTCTACTCTACTCTACACTACTCTACTCTACTCTACTCTACACTACTCTACTCTACTCTACTCTACTCTACTCTACTCTACTCTACTCTACTCTACACTACTCTACTCTACTCTACTCTACTCTACTCTACTCTACTCTACTCTACACTACTCTACTCTACTCTACTCTACTCTACTCTACACTACTCTACACTACTCTACTCTACTCTACTCTACTCTACTCTACTCTACTCTACTCTACTCTACACTACTCTACTCTACTCTACTCTACTCTACTCTACTCTACTCTACTCTACTCTACTCTACTCTACTCTACTCTACTCTACTCTACTCTACACTACTCTACTCTACTCTACTCTAC
>SSNR01000312.1:194752-211189 GCA_006937965.1 Callopanchax toddi | reverse complement strand
CTACTCTACTCTACTCTACTCTACACTACTCTACTCTACTCTACACTACTCTACTCTACTCTACTCTACTCTACTCTCTACTCTACTCTACTCTACACTACTCTACTCTACTCTACTCTACACTACTCTACTCTACACTACTCTACTCTACTCTACACTACTCTACTCTACTCTACTCTACTCTACTCTACTCTACTCTACTCTACACTACTCTACTCTACTCTACTCTACTCTACTCTACTCTACTCTACTCTACTCTACTCTACTCTACTCTACTCTACTCTACTCTACTCTACTCTACTCTACACTACTCTACTCTACTCTACTCTACTCTATACTCTACTCTACTCTACTCTACTCTACACTACTCTACTCTACTCTACTCTACACTACTCTACTCTACTCTACACTACTCTACTCTACTCTTCTCTACTCTACACTACACTACACTACACTACTCTACACTACTCTACACTACTCTACTCTACTCTACACTACTCTACACTACTCTACTCTACTCTACTCTACTCTACACTACTCTACTCTACTCTACACTACTATACTCTACTCTACTCTACACTACTCTACACTACTCTACACTACTCTACTCTACTCTACACTACTCTACTCTACTCTACTCTACACTACTCTACACTACTCTACTCTACTCTACTCTACTCTACTCTACACTACTCTACACTACTCTACTCTACTCTACTCTACACTACTCTACTCTACTCTACTCTACTCTACTCTACTCTACACTACTCTACTCTACTCTACTCTACTCTACTCTACACTACTCTACTCTACTCTACTCTACTCTACTCTACTCTACTCTACTCTACACTACTCTACTCTACTCTACTCTACACTACTCTACTTTACTCTACTCTACACTACTCTACTCTACACTACTCTACTCTACTCTACTCTACACTTCTCTACTCTACTCTACTCTCTACTCTACTCTACACTACTCTACTCTACTCTACTCTACTCTACACTACTCTACTCGACACTACTCTACTCTACTCTACACTACTCTACTCTACTCTACACTACTCTACTCTACTCTACACTACTTTACTCTACTCTACTCTACACTACTCTACTCTACTCTACTCTACTCTACACTACTCTACTCGACACTACTCTACTCTACACTACTCTACTCTACTCTACACTACTCTACTCTACACTACTCTACTCTACTCTACTCTCTACTCTACTCTACTCTACTCTACTCTACTCTACACTACTGTACTCTACTCTAGACTACTCTACTCTACTCTACTCTACTCTACTCTACTCTACACTACTCTACTCTACTCTACACTACTCTACTCTACTTTATTCTACTCTCTACTCTACTCTACTCTACTCTACACTACTCTACTCTACTCTACTCTACTCTACACTACTCTACTTTACACTACTCTACTCTACTCTACTCTACTCTACACTACTCTACACTACTCTACTCTATTCTACTCTACTCTACTCTACACTACTCTACTCTACTCTACTCTACACTACTCTACTCTACACTACTCTACTCTACTCTACTCTACTCTACACTACTCTACTCTACTCTACTCTACTCTACACTACTCTACTCTATCCTACTCTACTCTACTCTCTACTCTACTACTCTACTCTACTACTCTACTCTACTATACTTTCTACTCTACTCTTCTCTACTACTCTTCTCTCTACTCTACTCTTCTCTACTCTACTCTCTACTCTACCCTATTCTACTCTACTCTACTCTCTACTCTACTCTACTCTCTACTCTACCCTATTCTACTCTACTCTGTACTCTAGTCTTCTCTACTCTACTCTCTACTCTACTCTCTACTCTACCCTATTCTACTCTACTCTACTCTCTACTCTACTCTCTATTCTATTCTACTCTACTCTCTACTCTACTCCTCTACTCTACTCTCTACTCTACTACTCTACTCTACTACTCTACTCTACTATACGTTATACTCTACTCTTCTCTACTACTCTTCTCTCTACTCTACTCTTCTCTACTCCTCTACTCTACTCTCTACTCTACTCTCTACTCTACTACTCTACTCTCTACCCTACTCTACTCTCTACTCTACTACTCTACTCCTCTACTCTACTCTCTACTACTCAACTCTACTCTACTCTCTACTCTTCTACTCTACTCTCTACTCTTCTACTCTACTCTCTACTCTAATACTCTACTCTCTACTCTACTCTCTACTCTACTCTATTCTCTACTCTATTCTACTCTACTCTCTACTCTATTCTACTCTACTTTACTCTACTCTTTTCTACTCTACTCATCTACTCTACTCCTCTACTCTACTCTCTACTCTACTCTATCCTTCTCTACTCTACTCTCTACTCTACTACTCTACTCTACTACTCTACTCTACTCTACTTTCTATTCTACTCTTCTCTACTACTCTTCTCTCTACTCTACTCTTCTCTACTCTACTCTTCTCTACTCTACTCTCTACCCTACTCTACTCTCTACTCTACTACTCTACTCTACTCCTCTACTCTTCTCTACTCCTCTACTCTACTACTCTACTCTCTACTCTACTACTCTACTATCTACCCTACTCTACTCTCTACTCTACTACTCTACTCTACTCTCTACTACTCAACTCAACTCTACTCTCTACTCTTCTACTCTACTCTCTACTCTTCTACTCTCTTCTCTTCTCTACTCTACTCCTATAGTCTACTCCTCTACTCTACTACTCTATTCTACTCTCTACTCTACTCTCTACTCTACTACTCTACCCTACTCTACTCTCTACTCTACTACTCTATTCTACTACTCTACTCTACTCTACCCTATTCTACTCTACTCTACTCTCTACTCTACTCTCTACTCTACTCCTCTACTCTACTCTCTACTCTACTCCTCTACTCTACTCCTCTACTCTGCTCTACTCTATCCTACTCTACTCTCTACTCTAATTCTCTACTCTACTCTCTACTCTACTCTACACTCTACTCTCTACTTTGTACTATACTCCACTCTCTACTCTACTCTCTACTCTATTCTCTACTCTACTCTACATTACTCTTCTCTACTCTCTACTCTACTCTCTACTCTACGCTACATTACTCTACTCTACTTTGTCTACTCTACTCTCTACTCTACTCTCTACTCTACTACCCTACTCTACTCTCTATTCTACTCTCTTCTACTCTACTCTACTCTACTTTACTCTACTCTACACTACTCTACTCTTCAGTACTCTACTTTACTCTACTCTACACTACTCTACTCTACACTACTCTACTCTACACTACTTTACTCTACTCTCCTCTACACTACTCTACACTACTCTACTTTACTCTGCTCTACTCTACTCTACTCTACTCTACTCTACTCTACTCTTCACTACTCTACTCTACTCTACTCTACTCTACTCTACTCTACTCTACTCTACACTACTCTACTCTTCACTACTATACTTTACTCTACTCTCCTCTCCTCTACACTACTCTACACTACTCTACTTTACTCTACTCTACACTACTCTACTCTACACTACTCTACTCTACACTACTCTACTCTACACTACTCTACTTTACTCTCCTCTACACTACTCTACACTACACTACTCTACTCTACTTTACTCTACTCTACACTACTCTACACTACTCTACTCTACTCTACACTACACTACTCTACACTACATTACTCTACTCTACTCTACTCTACACTACTCTACTCTACTCTACTCTACTCTACTCTACTCTACTCTACTCTACTCTACTCTACTCTACACTACTCTACTCTACACTACACTCCTCTACTCTACTCTACTCTACTCTACTCTCCTCTACTCTACTCTACACTAGTCTACTCTACTCTACTCTACACTACTCTACTCTACACTACTCTACTCTACTCTACTCTACTCTACTCTACTCTACTCTACACTACTCTACTCTACTCTACTCTACTCTACTCTACTCTACTCTACTCTCTACTCTACTCTACTCTACACTACTCTACTCTACTCTACACTACACTACACTACTCTACACTACTCTACTCTACTCTACTCTACACTTCTCTACTCTACTCTACTCTCTACTCTACTCTACTCTACACTACTCTACTCTACTCTACTCTACACTACTCTACTCTACTCTACTCTACACTACTTTACTCTACTCTACTCTACACTACTCTACTCTACTCTACTCTACTCTACTCTACACTACTCTACTCGACACTACTCTACTCTACTCTACACTTCTCTACTCTACTCTACACTACTCTACTCTACACTACTCTACTCTACTCTACTCTCTACTCTACTCTACTCTACACTACTCTACTCTACTCTAGACTACTCTACTCTACTCTACTCTACTCTACTCTACACTACTCTACTCTACTCTACACTACTCTACTCTACTCTATTCTACTCTCTACTCTACTCTACTCTACACTACTCTACTCTACTCTACACTACTCTACTCTACTCTACTCTACACTACTCTACTCTACACTACTCTACACTACTCTACTCTACTCTCTACTCTACTCTACTCTACACTACTCTACTCTACTCTACTCTACTCTACACTACTCTACTCTACTCTACTCTACACTACTCTACTCTATCCTACTCTACTCTACTCTCTACTCTACTTCTCTACTCTACTACTCTACTCTACTATACTTTCTACTCTACTCTTCTCTACTCCTCTACTCTACTCTGTACTCTAGTCTTCTCTACTCTACTCTCTACCCTACTCTACTCTCTACTCTACTACTCTACTCTACTCTACCCTACTCTCCTCTACTCTACTCTACTCTACACTACTCTACACTACTCTACTCTTCACTACTATACTTTACTCTACTCTCCTCTCCTCTACACTACTCTACACTACTCTACTTTACTCTACTCTACACTACTCTACTCTACACTACTCTACTCTACTCTACTCTACTCTACACTACTCTACTCTACTCTACTCTACACTACTCTACTCTACACTACTCTACTCTTCAGTACTCTACTTTACTCTACTCTACACTACTCTACTCTACACTACTCTACACTACACTACTCTACTCTACTTTACTCTACACTACTCTACTCTACTTTACTCTACACTAGTCTACTCTCCTCTCCTCTACACTACTCTACACTACACTACTCTACTCTACTTTACTCTACTCTACACTACTCTACACTACTCTACACTACACTACTCTACTCTACTTTACTCTACTCTACACTACTCTACTCTTCACTACTCTACTCTACTTTACTCTACTCTACACTACTCTACTCTACTTTACTCTACTCTACACTAGTCTACTCTACTCTACACTACTCTACTCTACTCTACTCTACACTACTCTACACTACTCTACTCTACTCTACACTACACTACACTACTCTACTCTACTCTACACTACTCTACTCTACTCTACTCTACTCTACTCTACACTACTCTACACTACTCTACTCTACTCTACTCTACTCTACACTACTCTACTCTACTCTACTCTCTTCTCCTCTCTACTCTACTCTACTTTACTCTACTCTACACTACTCTACACTACTCTACACTACTCTACTCTACTCTACTTTACTCTACTCTACACTACTCTACTCTTACTCTACTCTACACTACACTACACTACTCTACTCTACACTACACTACTCTATTCTACTCTACACTACACTACTCTACTCTACTCTACACTACTCTACACTACTCTACTCTACACTACTCTACTTTACTCTTCTCTACTCTCCTCTACTCTACTCTACTCTACTCTACTCTACACTACTCTACTCTTCACTACTCTACTCTACACTACTCTACTCTACACTACTCTACTCTACTCTACTCTACTCTACTCTCTACTCTACTCTACTCTACTCTACACTACTCTACTCTACTCTACTTTACTCTACTCTACTCTCCACTACTCTCCTCTACTCTACTCTACTACTCTACTCTACTCCTCTACTCTTCTCTACTCCTCTACTCTACTACTCTATTCTACTCTCTACTCTACTCTACACTCTACTCTCTACTTTGTACTATACTCCACTCTCTACTCTACTCTCTACTCTCCTCTCTACTCTACTTTACATTACTTTACTCTTCTCTACTCTACTTTACTCTACTCTACACTACTCTACTCTACTCTACTCTACTCTACTTTACTCTGCTCTACTCTACTCTACTCTACTTTACTCTACTTTACATTACTTTACTCTTCTCTACTCTACTCTACTCTAGTCTACACTACTCTACTCTACTTTACTCTACTCTACACTACTCTACTCTTCACTACTCTACTCTACTTTACTCTACTCTACACTACTCTACTCTACTCTACTCTACACTACTCTACTCTACACTTCTCTACTCTACTCTACTCTACTCTACACTACACTACCCTACTCTACTCTACACTACTCTACTCTACACTACTCTACTCTTCAGTACTCTACTTTACTCTACTCTACACTACTCTACTCTACACTACTCTACACTACACTACTTTACTCTACTCTCCTCTACACTACTCTACACTACTCTACTCTACTCTACTCTACTCTACTCTACTCTACTCTACTCTACTCTACTCTACACTACTCTACTCTACTCTACTCTACACTACTCTACTCTACTATACTTTCTACTCTACTCTTCTCTACTCCTCTACTCTACTCTGTACTCTAGTCTTCTCTACTCTACTCTCTACCCTACTCTACTCTCTACTCTCTACTCTACTCTACTCTCTACTCTTCTCTACTCTACACTACTCTACTCTACTCTAGACTACTCTACTCTACTCTACTCTACTCTACTCTACTCTACACTACACTACTCTACACTACACTACTCTACTCTACTTTACTCTACACTACTCTACTTTACTTTACTCTACACTAGTCTACTCTACACTACTCTACTCTACTCTACTCTACTCTACTCTACTCTACTCTACTCTACTCTACTCTACTCTACTCTACTCTACTCTACACTACTCTACTCTACTCTACTCTACTCTACTCTACTCTACTCTACTCTACTCTACTCTACTCTACTCTACTCTACTCTACACTACTCTACTCTACTCTACTCTACACTACTCTACTCTACTCTACTCTACTCTACTCTACTCTACACTACTCTACTCTACTCTACTCTACTCTACTCTCTACTCTACTCTACTCTACTCTACACTACTCTACTCTACTCTCTACTTTACTCTACTCTACACTACTCTACTCTTCTCTACTCTACTCTACACTACTCTACTCTTCTCTACTCTACTCTACTCTACTCTACTCTACTCTACCCTACTCTACACTACTCTACTCCTCTACTCTACACTACTCTACACTACACTACTCTACTCTACTCTACTCTACACTACTCTACACTACTCTACTCTACTCTACTCTACTCTACACTACTCTACTCTACTCTACTCTACTCTACTCTACTCTACTCTCTACTCTACTCTACTCTACTCTACACTACTCTCCTCTACTCTACTCTACTCTACTCTACTCTACTCTACTCTACACTACTCTACTCTTCACTACTATACTTTACTCTACCCTACTCTCCTCTCCTCTACACTACTCTACACTACTCTACACTACTCTACTCTACACTACTCTACTCTACACTACTCTACTCTACTCTACTCTACTCTACTCTCTACTCTACTCTACTCTACTCTACACTACTCTACTCTACTCTCTACTCTACTCTACTCTACTCTACTCTACTCTACTCTACTCTACTCTACTCTACTCTACTCTACACTACTCTACTCTACTCTACTCTACACTACTCTACTCTACTCTCCTCTCCTCTCCTCTACACTACTCTACTCTACACTACTCTACTCTACACTACTCTACTCTACTCTACACTACTCTACTCTACTCTACACTACTCTACTCTACTCTACTCTACTCTACTCTACACTACTCTACTCTACTCTACTCTACTCTACTCTACTCTACTCTACTCTACTCTACTCTACTCTACTCTACTCTACTCTACTCTCATCCACCCTACTCTAACCTACTCTACTCTTCACTACTAAACTTTACTCTACCCTACTCTCCTCTCCTCTACACTACTCTACACTACTCTACACTACTCTACTCTTCACTACTATACTTTACTCTACTCTCCTCTCCTCTACACTACTCTACACTACTCTACTTTACTCTACTCTACACTACTCTACTCTACACTACTCTACTCTACACTACTCTACTTTACTCTCCTCTCCTCTACACTACTCTACACTACACTACTCTACTTTACTCTACTCTACACTACTCTACACTACTCTACTCTACTCTACACTACACTACTCTACACTACACTACTCTACTCTACTTTACTCTACTCTACACTACTCTACTCTACTTTACTCTACTCTACACTAGTCTACTCTCCTCTCCTCTACACTACTCTACACTACACTACTCTACTCTACTTTACTCTACTCTACACTACTCTACACTACTCTACTCTACACTACACTACTCTACTCTACTTTACTCTACTCTACACTACTCTACTCTTCACTACTCTATTCTACTTTACTCTACTCTACACTACTCTACTCTACTTTACTCTACTCTACACTAGTCTACTCTACTCTACTCTACACTACTCTACTCTACACTACTCTACTTTACTCTACTCTACTCTACTCCTCTCCTCTACACTACTCTACTCTACACTACTCTAGTCTACACTACTCTACTCTACTTTACTCTACTCTACACTACTCTACTCTTCAGTACTCTACTTTACTCTACTCTACACTACTCTACTCTACACTACTCTACACTACACTACTTTACTCTACTCTCCTCTACACTACTCTACACTACTCTACTTTACTCTGCTCTACTCTACTCTACTCTACTCTACTCTACTCTACTCTTCACTACTCTACTTTACTCTACTCTACTTTACTCTACTCTACTCTACTCTACACTACTCTACTCTACTCTACTCTACTCTACTCTACTCTACTCTACTCTACACTACTCTACTCTACACTACTCTACTCTACTCTACACTACTCTACACTACTCTACTCTACTCTACACTACTCTACTCTACTCTACTCTACTCTACACTACTCTACTCTACTCTACTCTACACTACTCTACTCTACTCTCTACTCTACTCTACTCTACTCTACACTACTCTACTCTACTCTACACTACTCTACTCTACTCTACACTACTCTACTCTACTCTACACTACTCTACACTACTCTACTCTACTCAACTCTACTCTACTCTGTACTCTAGTCTTCTCTACTCTACTCTCTACCCTACTCTACTCTCTACACTACTACTCTACTCTACTCTACTCTCTACTCTACTCTACTCTACACTACTCTACTCTACTCTACTCTACACTACTCTACTCTACTCTACACTACTCTACACTACACTACTCTACTCTACACTACTCTACTCTACTCTACTCTACACTTCTCTACTCTACTCTTCTCTACTCTACTCTACACTACTCTACTCTACTCTACTCTCCTCTACTCTCTACTCTACTCTACTCTACACTACTCTACTCTACTCTACTCTACTCTACTCTACTCTTCTCTACTCTACTCTACTCTACTCTACTCTACACTACTCTACTCTACTCTACTCTACTCTACTCTACTCTACTCTCTACTCTACTCTACTCTACACTACTCTACTCTACTCTAGACTACTCTACTCTACTCTACTCTCTACTCTACTCTACTCTATTCTACTCTACACTACTCTACTCTACTCTACTCTACACTACTCTACTCTACTCTACACTACTCTACTCTACTCTACTCTACTCTACTCTCTACTCTACTCTACTCTACACTACTCTACTCTACTCTACTCTACTCTACTCTACTCTACACTACACTACTCTACTCTACACTACTCTACTCTACTCTACTCTACACTTCTCTACTCTACTCTACTCTCTACTCTACTCTACTCTATCCTACTCTACTCTACTCTCTACTCTACTTCTCTACTCTACTACTCTACTCTACTATACTTTCTACTCTACTCTTCTCTACTCCTCTACTCTACTCTGTACTCTAGTCTTCTCTACTCTACTCTCTACCCTACTCTACTCTCTACTCTACTACTCTACTCTACTCTCTACTCTACCCTATTCTACTCTACTCTACTCTACTCTCTATTCTATTCTACTCTACTCTCTACTCTACTCCTCTACTCTACTCTCTACTCTACTACTCTACTCTACTACTCTACTCTACTATACGTTATACTCTACTCTTCTCTACTATTCTTCTCTCTACTCTACTCTTCTCTACTCCTCTACTCTACTCTCTACTCTACTCTCTACTCTACTACTCTACTCTCTACCCTACTCTACTCTCTACTCTACTACTCTACTCCTCTACTCTACTCTCTACTACTCAACTCTACTCTACTCTCTACTCTCTACTCTTCTACTCTACTCTCTACTCTAATACTCTACTCTCTACTCTACTCTCTACTCTACTCTATTCTCTACTCTATTCTACTCTACTCTCTACTCTATTCTACTCTACTTTACTCTACTCTTTTCTACTCTACTCATCTACTCTACTCCTCTACTCTACTCTCTACTCTACTCTATCCTACTCTACTCTCTACTCTACTACTCTACTCTACTACTCTACTCTACTCTACTTTCTACTCTACTCTTCTCTACTACTCTTCTCTCTACTCTACTCTTCTCTACTCTACACTCTACTCTACTCTTCTCTACTCTACTCTCTACCCTACTCTACTCTCTACTCTACTACTCTACTCTACTCCTCTACTCTTCTCTACTCCTCTACTCTACTACTCTACTCTCTACTCTACTACTCTACTATCTACCCTACTCTACTCTCTACTCTACTACTCTACTCTACTCTCTACTACTCAACTCAACTCTACTCTCTACTCTTCTACTCTACTCTCTACTCTTCTACTCTCTTCTCTTCTCTACTCTACTCCTATAGTCAACTCCTCTACTCTACTACTCTATTCTACTCTCTACTCTACTCTCTACTCTACTACTCTACCCTACTCTACTCTCTACTCTACTACTCTATTCTACTACTCTACTCTACTCTACTCTACCCTATTCTACTCTACTCTACTCTCTACTCTACTCTCTACTCTACTCCTCTACTCTACTCCTCTACTCTACTCCTCTACTCTGCTCTACTCTATCCTACTCTACTCTCTACTCTAATTCTCTACTCTACTCTCTACTCTACTCTACACTCTACTCTCTACTTTGTACTATACTCCACTCTCTACTCTACTCTCTACTCTATTCTCTACTCTACTCTACATTACTCTTCTCTACTCTCTACTCTACTCTCTACTCTACGCTACATTACTCTACTCTACTTTGTCTACTCTACTCTCTACTCTACTCTCTACTCTACTACCCTACTCTACTCTCTATTCTACTCTCTTCTACTCTACTCTATTCTACTTTACTCTACTCTACTCTACACTACTCTACTCTTCACTACTAAACTTTACTCTACCCTACTCTCCTCTCCTCTACACTACTCTACACTACTCTACACTACTCTACTCTTCACTACTATACTTTACTCTACTCTCCTCTCCTCTACACTACTCTACACTACTCTACTTTACTCTACTCTACACTACTCTACTCTACACTACTCTACTCTACACTACTCTACTTTACTCTCCTCTCCTCTACACTACTCTACACTACACTACTCTACTTTACTCTACTCTACACTACTCTACACTACTCTACTCTACTCTACACTACACTACTCTACACTACACTACTCTACTCTACTTTACTCTACTCTACACTACTCTACTCTACTTTACTCTACTCTACACTAGTCTACTCTACTCTACACTACTCTACACTACTCTACTCTACACTACCCTACACTACTCTACTCTACTCTCTACTCTACTCTTCTCTACACTACTCTACTCTACTCTACTCTACTCTACACTACACTCTCTACTTTACTCTACACTACTCTACTCTACACTACTCTACTCTACTCTACACTACTCTACTCTACACTACTCTACACTACTCTACACTACTCTACTCTACTCTACACTACTCTACTCTACATTACTCTACTCTACTCTCTACTCTACTCTCTACTCTACGCTACATTACTCTACTCTACTCTACTCTACTCTACACTACACTACTCCACTCTACTCTACTCTACTCTACTCTACTCTACACTACACTACCCTACTCTACTCTACACTACTCTACTCTACACTACTCTACTCTTCAGTACTCTACTTTACTCTACTCTACACTACTCTACTCTACACTACTCTACACTACACTACTTTACTCTACTCTCTCTCTCTACTACCCTACTCTACTCTCTATTCTACTCTCTTCTACTCTACTCTACTCTACTTTACTCTACTCTACTCTATCTACTCTACTCTACACTACACTACTCTACTCTACTCTACACTACTCTACACTACTCTACACTACACTACTCTACTCTACTCTACTCTACTCTACACTACACTACACTACTCTACTCTACACTACTCTACTCTACTCTACACTACTCTACACTACTCTACTCTACTCTGCTTTACTCTACTCTACACTACTCTACTCTACTCTACACTACTCTACTCTACTCTACTCTACTCTACTCTACTCTACACTACTCTACTCTACTCTACACTACTCTACACTACTCTACTCTACTCTACTCTACTCTACACTACTCTACTATACTCTACACTACTCTACTCTACTCTACACTACACTACACTACTCTACCCTACACTACTCTACACTACTCTACTCTACTCTCTACTCTACTCTACTCTACACTACTCTACACTACTCTACTCTACTCTACACTACTCTACACTACTCTACTCTACTCTACTCTACTCTACTCTACTCTACTCTACTCTACCCTACTCTACTCTACTCTACTCTCTACTCTACTCCCTACTCTACTCTCCACTTTACTCTCTACTCCTCTACTCTACTCTATTCTACTCTACTCTACTCTACACTACTCTACTCTACACTACGCTACTCTACTCTACTCTACACTACTCTACTCTACACTACTCTACGCTACTCTACTCTACTCTACACTACTCTACTCTACACTACTCTACTCTACACTACTCTACTCTACACTACTCTACTTTACTCTACTTTACTCTTCTCTACTCTACTCTACTCTACACTACTCTACACTACTCTACTCTACACTACTCTACTTTACTCTACTCTACACTACTCTACTCTACACTACTCTACTCTACACTACTCTACACTCCTCTACTCTATCTCTACTCTACTCTACTTTACTCTACTCTCCTATACACTACTCTACACTACTCTACTCTTCACTACTCTACTTTACTCTACTCTACACTACTCTACTCTCCACTCCACTACACTCTCTACACTACACTACTCTACTCTACTCTACACTACACTACTCTTCACTACTCTATTCTACTCTACTCTACTCTAGACTACTCTACTCTACTCTACTCTACTCTACTCTACTCTACTCTACACTACTCTACACTACTCTACTCTACACTCCTCTACTCTACTCTCCTCTACTCTACACTACACTACACTACTCTACACTACACTACTCTACTCTACTCTACACTACACTACTCTACTCTACTCTACACTACTCTACTCTACTCTTCACTACTCTACTTTACTCTACTCTACACTACTCTACTCTACACTACTCTACTCTACACTACTCTACTCTACTCTACTCTACTCTACACTACTCTACTCTACTCTACACTACTCTACTCTACTCTACTCTACTCTACACTACTCTACTCTACTCTACTCTACTCTACTCTACTCTACTCTACTCTACTCTACTCTACTCTACTCTACTCTACTCTACTCTACACTACTCTACTCTACTCTACACTACTCTACTCTACACTACTCTACTCTACTCTACTCTACTCTACACTACTCTACTCTACTCTACTCTACTCTACTCTACTCTACTCTACTCTACTCTACTCTACTCTACTCTACTCTACTCTACACTACTCTACTCTACTCTACACTACTCTACTCTACTCTACTCTACTCTACTCTACACTACTCTACACTACTCTACTCTACTCTACTCTACTCTACACTACTCTACTCTACTCTACACTACTCTACTCTACTCTACTCTACACTACTCTACTCTACTCTCTACTCTACTCTACTCTACACTACTCTACTCTACTCTACTCTACTCTACTCTACTCTACACTACTCTACTCTACTCTACACTACTCTACTCTACTCTACTCTACACTACTCTACTCTACTCTACACTACTCTACTCTACTCTACTCTACACTACTCTACTCTACTACTCTACTCTACTCTACTCTACTCTACTCTACTCTACACTACTCTACTCTACACTACTCTACTCTACACTACTCTACTCTACTCTACTTTACTCTACACTACTCTACTCTACTCTACTCTACTCTACTCTACACTACTCTACTCTACTCTACACTACTCTACTCTACACTACTCTACTCTACTCTTCTCTACTCTACTCTACTCTACTCTACACTACACTACCCTACTCTACTCTACACTACTCTACTCTACACTACTCTACTCTTCAGTACTCTACTTTACTCTACTCTACACTACTCTACACTACTCTACTCTACTCTACACTACTCTACTCTACTCTACTCTACACTACTCTACACTACTCTACTCTACTCTACTCTACACTACTCTACACTACTCTACTCTACTCTACTCTACACTACTCTACACTACTCTACTCTACTCTACTCTACTCTACACTACTCTACTCTACACTACACTACTCTACTCTACACTACACTACTCTACTCTACTCTACACTACACTACACTACTCTACTCTACACTACACTACTCTATTCTACTCTACACTACACTACTCTACTCTACTCTACACTACTCTACACTACTCTACTCTACACTACTCTACTCTACACTTCTCTACTCTACTCTACTCTACTCTACACTACACTACTCTCTACACTACTCTACTCTACTCTACACTACTCTACTCTACTCTACACTACACTACTCTACTCTACACTACTCTACTCTACTCTACACTACTCTACACTACTCTACTCTACTCTACTCTACTCTACTCTTCTCTACTCTACTCTACACTACTCTACACTACTCTACTCTACTCTACACTACTCTACTCTACACTACTCTACACTACACTACTTTACTCTACTCTCCTCTACACTACTCTACACTACTCTACTTTACTCTGCTTTACTCTACTCTACTCTACTCTACTCTACACTACTCTACTCTACTCTACTCTACTCTACACTACTCTACTCTACTCTACTCTACACTACTCTACTCTACTCTACACTACTCTACTCTACACTACTCTACACTACTCTACTCTACTCTACACTACTCTACTCTATTCTACTCTACACTACTCTACTCTACACTACTCTACTCTACACTACTCTACTCTACTCTACTTTACTCTACTCTACACTACTCTACTCTACACTACTCTACTCTACACTACTCTACTTTACTCTACTCTCCTCTACACTACTCTACACTACACTACTCTACTTTACGCTTCTTCTTCCGGCTTCTGTTGAGAGCGGTCTCTGTTCCTTCTCTCCCTTGTGTGTTCCTCCTGCAGCTGTTTTTGTCTTCTGAGCATTTTCCTCATTCCTTCTGGTTAAATATTTTTATTTTTCTTGATATGGCTTTGGTTTGCTGGCTTCCCAACAAAATGGATAAAATTTTTTACACTCTCAAAACGGAGGAGGGGACTCCGCGGCTGACTGAGACAAGAGCTGTGGGGTTCGTAATGGATCAGATTGCGGGTCCTGCAAGTCTGTCTCTGGAGGTCTACAACTTTGGATTAATGATGATCGGGTGCACGCTCATTGGAATCTGCATGGACCTGGTTTATCGGAAAACAACGGAGCTAACAGGTGCAATTGACAAGATTCCTGTGCTTCAAAGGGGGCTGATGCGTGCTTTGAACACTGAAACACTCGCGAGGACTGAGTTGTCTCGTAGGACTGTCTGCGAACGAACTCTGGCGCGGAGTGAATTACGATCGATGTGTCGAACTACACGGATCAGATGGGACTGGCCAGGTTTTCAAATTTGGACAGGATGAAGCCAGTGAGACAGACATTTAAGGCGGCTGTAACAAACAGGACTGCCTGCTCCAAACACATTCTGTTATCTTATCTGGCGACCCTGAAAACATTCTCCTACTCAACAGAGTGAATGAAGCGACTGCTCAGCCCCCCCCCTC